>JARJDZ010004343.1:0-21209 GCA_030264555.1 Aleochara sp. GC000083 | reverse complement strand
TACATGTTGAACGAACTTTATCAACGACCCGCAAGGATCACGAGCACGCTGCGTGGAATGTTAATGATAGCAATTTTAATTATAACATGCACTTTGAATTGAACCGAATCCCGTGCACAATATACATATAAAAAGATATTTATGATTTGTAAATATATCAACATAAACAGGGATTTGCGTCAATGAGTCCAAAGCTAAGACTAAAACGAAAAACAAACATAAAGTAAAATTGAAGCCAAGAAAACCCCCATGAACTTGAAATATATTGGTTGATGTTTTTGTATCCTCAGAACTTTGGTAGATATTATGTTTTATATGGTGGTAATTCAAGCTTAATTGCAGTTGTATGTATCAAAAATAATGCAAACAATATGAAACAATACAGATAACAAATCCATTATGTTAATCAACAATGTAGACCTTATTTATTGTCCATAGTAAAATGTTGCAACTACAACAAAAGATATATTGCATTGCATATTGTTCAAATATAAGACTATCCTTAATAAATCAACTGACAATCTGACAAGAAAAATTGCAAAATTAAATAATGAAGCAATAAAATTTGTCTACATAAGACAAACTCAGAAAGAATTCTTATATTACTCCCTACAGATTTGTCATTACATGCTTATAATTGCAGAAAACATTCCGGATTTTACTAAATATACATTTTATGTAACATATACTATTTATAACTACTGCACAACAGAATCGTAGAACAGAATAAAATGATGAATTACTGGGAAGTTTAAGAAAAAAGACTTGAACACCTAACTAAATTCAATTCCATACAAGTCAAATAAGCAACAAATTCTTTCTGTTGGAAGATATATAGACTATATAAACTATTTCGAGAAGAATGAGTAGATAGTTTATTGGTACATTTGAGCAAGATGTATTTACCTGTGCAACTGTGAGACGTAGGGCAAATCGGGTGGCTTGCGTTAGTTTCATCCTCCGATGAAATCAGCCCCTAGAATATACAAGAACAGGATGAGAACTACACGTTCAAAGTAGCCACCAACGCATGTATAAAGCAACGCAGTTCGCACGAAACGTGAGCGGGTTATTGTCACAAAATTGTTGCAAAATTTGCGTCGAAAACAAATTAACGTTTTGTGAATGCCGAGTGGCTAGTGACTTCGCCGTGAATCAACGGAGGCAAATGCAGCGAAGGCCTGCGATGCCGAGCTATTTCAATGAGGCAACGACGGAGACGTTTACATAACCTCCGAGCATGGTTCAGTAGGAAAATGCTTTCGACGTCAATTGTTAACATTTTAAGAGGAATATCGTGCGAGCAAAGTACTGTAAATATATCATTAGTTCTAATGCGGCCAGATATGCTTCTCAGACGATTAAATATCGAGCAATATTTACAATATTAATTATTTGTATGAGCGATACGTACCTCGAGCTTGGTGCACGTTACGAAAAAGGCGGAGTCANTGCGTACGCATTTGCTTCATGCGGAGTTGTTACTTTGCCAAGTCTCGAATTGCAAGTGAAAATTTTCAGTCGTGGCTGGTGCCGACTTATTGATTTCAAAATAGAAATGCATTTGCAGCGAATGCGCATGAGGTACATTTGAAAATTTGCGTGCAAATTCTACCTGCACCTCATTTTTGAAACACCACACCTATACTTATCTATAAATTATACATATTTACAAAACACAACAACAACATAGTTAAGAAATGATAAAATAATAGATTTAATTCCACAAAATTTAAATTTATTATATTAGTAACAACATAGAACTAAATTCATTCTGCTGTTTCAGCTTTTGACTTCTTTTGTTTCTGCTTTTTGGTCTTAAATTTCTTCTCTATAGTCTCATTTAATGTACTTTGTTGTTGGGCCATTTCTGCATCACTGATATCTTTTTCCTTCTCCATTTGCTCTGCTCGCTTTGCTCGATTTCTTTTATCTTCCTCCATGAGTTTTTCAATTGCTGGATTCATGCCACCATACGATAAACGTCCCTCTATTAGATCAGCACAAGTGGCTATATTTGCTTCCATGATTATAATTTCACCTTTTTCCTTCATGGCTTCTGTTACCTCCTGCGAGTAAAGTGCAGTTCCAATGGCATTATCTTCTTCCTGTTCGACTCTCTCTTTAGTTCTCTTCATAAATTTCATATCTAATAAACCTTTCGATAGTTGGGCTGGTCTTTTCTCTGCCATTTTATATTAATTTTATTTATTATTTTGACCATGTAACCCCCTCGATACTGATAATTTGGTTATGTTTATTTGTTTGCCATTTATCTTTTTTGTTCTTCACATGGTGCATGATTGGTTGCCTATCATATTTTCATTCAAATTATGTGTTTCAGCCTGAGTATTCTATGGTTTCAGCTATACTTCATACTTAATTCGAGATTATTTCTTCAAACTTTTAAGTAAAAAAAAGAAATTTTATATTTGTAAGTATTTTGTTAAATGAAATGAAATGAATCGTGTCACTACGCATGCGCTTAAAAGATTGTTTGTCATCTTCTTCAACCTAACCTGTTTTTATGGGAAAAATCATTCCGAAATAGCAAATATTTCGGCATTGTAGTAGTTTTATTAAAGAAATTAGCCCATTATGCCTGCGCAAGAAGTTGGAATAAATAAAGTTGTGGTACACCCATTGGTTTTACTCAGTGTGGTGGATCATTTTAACCGCATGGGAAAAATTGGTAATCAGAAACGAGTCGTCGGCGTACTTTTGGGTTCAGGACGAGCTAAAGGAGTTCTTGATGTATCAAATAGTTTTGCAAGTAAGTAATTTTCAAATGCTCCAATAATATCTTATTAATCCGGTAAAATTTTGTGTAGTTCCCTTTGATGAAGATGACAAAGATAAATCTGTTTGGTTCCTGGATCACGATTATCTTGAGAACATGTATGGCATGTTCAAGAAGGTAAATGCCCGTGAAAAAGTTGTTGGTTGGTATCACACTGGCCCCAAGCTGCATCAGAATGATATAGCTATCAATGAACTCATTCGTCGCTACTGCCCCAATTCTGTATTAGTAATCATTGATGCAAAACCAAAGGATCTAGGCTTACCCACAGAAGCTTATCAAGCAGTGGAAGAAGTTCATGATGATGGTTCTCCAACATCAAAAACATTTGAACATGTGCCTAGTGAGATTGGTGCTGAAGAAGCTGAAGAAGTTGGAGTTGAGCATCTCTTGCGAGATATCAAGGATACAACTGTAGGCACACTTTCTCAGAGAATTACCAATCAATTACTTGGTCTTAAAGGTCTGCATCTGCAACTGGCAGAGATTAAAAATTACTTGGAGCAAGTGAGAGATGACAAAATGCCTATTAATCATCAAATTGTCTATCAATTACAAGATATCTTCAATCTGCTACCTGATATTAATCAGGAAACTTTCAACAAGGCTTTCCATGTTAAAAACAATGATCAGATGCTGGTTGTTTACTTGGCAGCAATGGTTAGGTCAATTATTGCATTGCATAATTTGATTAACAACAAATTGACCAATAAGGATGCTGAAGAAGTGAAGAAAGATGATAAGAAGGAGTCTAAGGATAAAGATAAGGATAAGGAAAAGGAGAAAGAAAAAGATAAGGATAAGGACAAGGAGAAGGAGAAGGAAAAGGACAAGGATAGCAAAGATAAGGATTCTGGGAAGAAGGAAGAGAAGAAAAAGTAAAAATGTAAACAACAATTCAACTTTAAAGATAATTATTGTAATGATTGAAAAACAATATTAAGTGTCACTTTAATATCATGATCTTTATTTTCCTTGAAATTTTAATTAATAAAAATTGCAAAAAAGTTACATTGTTTGTTTATCCAAAGCTTCCAAGATACATAAGTTACAGTCTTAAAAACAAAATAATTTCAAAAAACCATAAATCTTGAATTAAGTCATTAGTCTACTTAAATTAATACAGTTGTGTTTAGCATTTAACAATTGCTAAATTTCAAAGCTTTTACATCCATCCTTTCCTATTAATTTATAATATAAATTATTATCTATCGTTTTATAATATTGTTTTCTATTGTATCATAATATTAATTATTTTCTATTGTTTTATAATATGTTCATTATTCACATATGCACATAAGACCCTATTAATCCGATTCTATTAATAATATTCCGGTAGTCTTTTAATACGGCCTTCTGCCAGGTCCTTCATCAAAATTGTATGCCTTCTGAAGGCTCTCTTGTAAAGCCTTCTCAGCAAAATTATGCGCAAAGGAGTTTGCACTTTTTTGCGCTTGAAACGCCTCCATCTCGGCGGAGGTGGTCGTGGAGGATAATTGATGATTTCACATACATCCTCATTGTCAGTCAAAAGCTTTGGATTGTAGCCAATGTGCAAAGCTTCCAACTTTGCAATGACAAAAAGTAACTTCTCCTGAAATTCTGTAATCGCCGTGCAATTTGCATGTTTTGGAAGCATAGAGTGAGTAAACTTACCTAGGTCTATGTAGTTTAGCCTTCGATAACGCTCGCAAGGTAAGTCCGCAAATGACATGCTCATGGTGTCCATTAAAACTTGGCCACCGAATCGTGGGAGGAGATTTTCACTCCTCGTTACTACATAACTGCACAGGTTGTATGCTTAATGATAATTGTCACTTAGAGGGAGGGAAATTAGCAACAATGCTGTACGCAAGCGAATTTTCGGCAAACTGCTGCTGATAACCGGGAGTTTACATTGGTGATGGGGTAGTGTGTATTTGCAAAGTGGTTTGCCAAGTTCTCTGCGCGGGAGAGGGAGCAAACGTGCTACCTGACATGTAAATTTTTCTCCGAAATCGCGGTAGTATGACCTATTCGGCATAGCTACACAAGTTACTTGCATTTTGTAGAAGTCATGTGCAAAATGTGTTTACCTTCTTATCTGTGGCCGTTTGTATGTTGGCATTGATTTCACACATTCAATTTCTGCAGCTTGTTGTGTTAGCATCATATTTGGTAAGTAACGGTAATATTTAAAAAAAAATATTATTCTGAATGCATTTTCAAAGCATATGACGACCGAATAATCCATGTTTATGATCTTTTACGGTTAAATACATTTCTTTTACGTATAAATTTTGTCGAGGGGTCGAAAAAACTATTTTTCTTTGAAAGTCCATGTATATTCTCTGCAGAATTTCGAAATGAAACCAAAGGCTCAAAGAAATATACATTAATTTTAGGTTTTTGAAACTTAATTGTGATTGAACAATTTCTTTTCTTTGATCACCAATTTTCTATAAAGTACACAAATTAATGATAATATTGTATACTAAATTAGAGTAGGAAAAAGTACATATCTTATTTTTAGCGAAAGGTACTCTTTTAGTTTTCCCGAAAGCTACTTGGAAAACATTTAATGGTTATTACGTCAAGGGAAAACTAAAAGTTTGCCCTCCACTAAAAATAAGATAAGCACTTTTCCCTACTATAATATAATTTAAACATTTATGTCATGCAAAACTTCAATTTTTTTAAATATTATATAGATGCAATGTAAAAAAATCCATTATTTTTGTTTGACATTGAATTCTTTAATTAACATATTTAGAATTGATTGATTCAGATCAAATATGTTCTGTTTTTTGGCAATTTATTGTCATTTTAAATGTAGTATCAATGCATCTCTCACAAAAGTTCTAGTTCAAATTGCCAAAAGTTAGAGACAGTGGATTTTCGCAAGGTTCTTTTGAAGCGAAATTTTTACCAGCAAAATTGTTCGCGATTCAGCAGCGCTTTGTAGATGCAAATTTGGTTCATAAGATTTTTTGTATTAATTATTGGGGCACACAACATCGAGTTTATTTGGTATTCAGCTTTTTGAAATGGTTCCAAACCATGTTTTGTGTGATCTTTAGCTTTTGGGCAATAGAAGTAGTTTTTATATGACAATGTCTAAAATTTCCATAAAATTTCTTATTAATTTCTTTCAGACAATTAATCTTAAACACGATTCAAATTTTCAACAAAATGGCTTGAATTTTCGTCTCTATAGAAGAAAAATATAACTTATTTTCTCATTGTGAGTGTCCATCTTTGATCGCAGTTCAAACAAAACTGAGTAAACTAATTACAAAATTGTTATAACACTAATTATAGTACGAAATCTCATCTTTCAAACGCTATCTAATGTAAGCCAATTCCAGATAGAGATAACTAAAACAAGTTGTTTCAAAAATTTAATTATTAAAATCATATATTGTTATATTTGCACTTGCAAGATCACATTTGTATACATTTCAATAACAATAGACAATGAAGTCATCCTTTAATTACGTTTAATATGATTATTTAATAAAATCCAGTGTTAATTGCAATAAAATAAACGTAAAACTTAAAATCGAACTTATCATAACAAACAGCAATCTGTTTCTTATATCAAAAAATTTCCAAAGGGTGAATTTGAAAGGATTGTAACTTATTTGCATTTGAAACATTTCCAACTGATCCTTATGTTTCAGAATGGTTCTATTTTTTTGTAAACAAATTTCAGAGATTTCATGATTGAGTTCATTATCCTTAAAGTAAAATAAATCATTATTGACATCAATATCGATCTTCGTTATTATACAAAGATCTTACCTTGTTAATAAGTCTTTGACAAGAGTGACATATTATGAAACATTTAGAAAGGTCAAATAAAATCGGAAGAAAAGCAGTAAACAAATATTTTATATTCCAAGGGATGACTCCCAAAACTCCTAAAAGAAAGATGCACATCCCCATTTGAAAATTGTACATCATCTTCATAAACGCATCAATGAAAACAATCACAATACACAACCCAAAATACTTTTCAACTTTTTCAGCCACATTTAGCAACTCAAGGTGAACCAATCTGGATTTTGATATTTCCATCATATTAATACTTCCTTTCCTTGCATCTTGCACAATATTTCGTAAAATTTCCAAACGTTCTTCCATAACTTTCACGAATGCAGTAAAGTTGTGCAAAACAGGAAGATTTTCCATGCTTACACTGTTAAAACTTCCGGTTGTCATCAATTTATACATGGCTAACAAAGTGAGATTGTCGTTCTTCTGTACATTTACCAATAATGCACTCATTCTCATCGTCGTATTTACCGATCCAATGATTACTATGTGTAACAAACATTTAAAAATCGTTTTCCACTTGAAAATTTTGTACTTAAATTTTGTATAGTTGTGAATTTTCCCCAGAGGTGTAAGTTGCTTATCAATTGTTGTAAAATGATCAACGATATCTATGTAAATGCGATAGTTGATTAGGGCGTTAAGATACATGAAAAATGCTGAAATTTCAATTGGAATGGTGACAAAAACTTGTTGAATTTTCACAATTAATTCTCCATTACTCCACCATATGATATCTGCTAAGATTTTAATTATACTCCATCCTTTGGCGATAAAAGCAGCACATTGTAGAATTGTAAAGATTCTCGATTTCATTAACAATTTCCCATCGATATGAAGATTGTAGTTTTGTTTTAATGCAAGTGACAAATTGATTTTGTTTATTAAAATAATCGGTTTGATACTTTCGTAAAATGTCGTTGGCATTTTTAATGTTTAATGTTTTCGTGGATGGAATTTACATTCAATTGAATTCAAACTGATCACTTTAAAAGTATCTAATTAATTATACAAAGTGAAAATACCTGATAGTAAAATTGATGGTTGATAATAACACATAATTTGAAGAAATTAATTTTCTTCTTGCATGATCTATTATGGTAATACATTTTGTTATTTTTATCCTACCGTTTGAATTAAACGGATAATTATTATTGAAAGTAATTACTTAAGTATCGATTAGGTTTGTATTGTTTCAACGAATATAACTTTCCTTGAAGGATGATGAACACAATTAAATAATTTAATAATGAATTTATTTACACAAATAATCTTCTTCTTACGTTACGTATATAACAAAAATAATTTTATTCTTTAAAAGACTAAGACATAATTATAGTTAACATTTTCACGTCAGCTTTACTTTTTTGAAATTATGATGTAACACCACTGGTTGTTTACACATTACCATGGTTACGATTCAAAACTCCATAAATGACATGCGCAGTTTGCTCAGTGCGTGTCTGAGTACGTGGTAAGACAGTGACGTAACAAAAAAGATGATTACAGGGGTGTACTAGCATTAACGCATTAATAAAAAATAATAAACTTATATAGAATAACAGAATAGAAGAAGAAACTAAATGAAGAAAAGTAAACGACTAGATCTTTGTTGATTTTTGATGGTATTCCGATTCTAAAACTACCATCTGAGAAAATGGTTGACTACGAAGAGAAACCCAAACGTGAAAGAAACCATTGAAGAATTAATTCTCCCCACCGAAGAAGGATACATCCCGCCTCCAATGAAGGGTTCCAAATTACTGGTTTTGTTGTAATTTGCAAAATACCAATTCATACTCTCAGTTGTGACCTCCGGTTTTACATCTTCGCGTTGATGCGCCATTGAACTTGGATCCTTATCGAAGGCAACATCTTCGAAATTGAAATTCCCCGTGGAGGATATCTCTAAATCGCTTTGAAGAGGTGCTGTAGATGATAGAGGGTTTTGCACCTTGGTGATGCTGGGACGTCCCCCAGGTCGGATATTGGTCAACTGACCTCCAGGTACCAACAGCGCAGATAACGGAGTCCCGATGACATTCTTATCGAAGCTGGATGAAGATGTGTAGGAAATTTCCAAATCATCTGACCCTTTCGGGTGTTTGTTCATTTCGACCTGATCCCTCATCATTGTTACGGCAACCAATGGGGCTAACGTGGTGCTCGGCTTCTTCGTCGAAGTCGATGAGGGTACCTTCAGGTTCGAAGGCGTCATCGACATGGACGATGCGGGTGTAGCAAGAATGGGAACACCAGGAACGTCGACAACTTCTTTAAAGATATCATCGAAGTTATCGTTGATTTGTGAAGTCTTCGTCAGAGTTTTCGGAGTTGTATTCGGTACTTCGGAAACCTTCGCGATCGTGGTACCCTTAGTTTCATCAATAGTCTCTACAAAATCATCCGAGCCTTCATATTCTTCTTCTTCTTCATTGGTTTCATCATCAAGTTCCATTTCCGGTTCTGTTGTCAAAGGAGGTACCGTCGATGTTGGTGGTATGGTTGGTACAAATTTTGTGGGTAATTCACTCTTTATATTCTTCCCGGATGATTCTGCAATGATATCAGTTGGTGGGTTAACATAGGGTCGTTTCGTTGTCATGGGGATTGAAGTCGGTGACTTCGTGACCGGAAACGATTCTTGTATCTGAGTTATAGGCCCCCTTTTACTTATGAAACTTGGTGTGCTGTGCGGCTGGTTCGTCGGATCGATATGCAAGTTGGCAGCGCTCAATCGCGTGATGTTAACCTTTTCCACATTGCCCAGCGTGAAGTTAGACTTGGCGTTAGTTGGCTGTGTGGGGGGTTTCATGGCGTCGATCACGTCTTTGATGTCGACAATGTCAACCGATGAGGTCACCAGTGGTGTGAAACCACCTGCCCCAGGCAGGAGTGGTACGAACCCGCCGGTGTAGATCTCGGGGTGTGAGGGTGGCATCATACCGATGATGGTGTGCTTCTCGGGGAGGTCTGGTGGTGGTGGGCGGCTCGCCATTGTGGGTGCAGCTTGCGGAAGTTGTGCAATTGATGGTAGTTTTGGTAGTGGTGCCAAATGTGAGAACGGTGACATGGTATTACCTTTCATGGGTGTGTTGACAATCGCGGTTTTGCGTTCAGCGCCGTTCAAATTGGGTATCAACGCGATTTCAACTGGTTTCACCAGAGGTGGCACCATTTTACCCTTGTCGACTCGATTGGCACCGAGGAGGTTGTTCAAGTTTAAGCTCGGTAGCGGAAGACCGAAGAAGGTGAAGCCACTACTACTCGGGGAACCTACAACACCTTTCGGTGTGTCTGGTACCCGGGTTTTATTCTTGGTAGCCGCGTAGATGACCGGAGTATCACCAGGTGTCACATGAGGGGACTTCTTCTGTTGGTTATTTGGATGCTGTTGATTACCAAATTTATGCTGCACTGTTTCGTTGTAAGGGTAATCCACGTATTCATCGTAGAAGTAGTCGGACTCCTCGGGAGATGGTGCCAGTTGGTTTTTATCAAACTGCTTAGTTTTATTGCCTCCCCGAAGATTTTGCCAAGGAGGTGTGTAAATTTGGGACGTACCAAAGCTTCCTGGAGCTGTCAACAACTCCGCTTCACATCCCGGAGCTACCGGGTCATTGTGCCTCTCCTCGGATTGACATTCCTGTCGCGAAAGACGAACTTCCCTCAGCAAGGACCCATCAAGACATCGAGGACCCATGATTTGTTGCTCGTGTAACCATGCACGTAACCATAACAAACTGCAGGAGCAAGCTAAGGGATTACCTGAAACAATAACCACAAAATTAGTACAACCAAGTAACAATTTCGAGTTTAGGTACCATCAATATCCAAAACGGCGATGTTCCCTCGCAGTTTCTGAACAACATGTTCGGGGAAGCTCATCATTTTGTTATTCCTTAAGCTCAGAACGCGGAGTCGAGGCATACCATTAAAGGTAGCACCCTGCACGGAACAAATACGATTATTGTCCATCCTCAATTCAACGAGCCATTCCATACGCGCCAGACTCGGACTGTAAACCTGTGCCAGTTGATTATCGCTGATATCCAACATTTCCAAGGATCTCAAGCTTCGTAGACCTGCATCCTCCAAACCTACCAGTTGATTCCTGCTGATATTCAACATCAGAAGGTGTGGTACATGATGAAAGGCGTTTGCCCCGATGAGTTTCAACTCATTCTCCTGCAGTTCCGCCATTTGCAGTGATGGTAAGTTACTAAAGGCTGCATTCGGTATTTCCCTAAGCTTATTCTGACTCAGCTTCAGGTTCTTAAGCTGGGGTAATGCGTGAATAGCCTTCGTTTCGATTTCTTGCAGGTCATTATTGTCCAGTTCAAGGACCTTCAAGTTGGATAAGTTGTCAAATCCACCTCGACGCAAGGTCTGGATGAAATTATGAGACAACTTCAATTCTTCCAATGAAGTGAGGCTGCTCAAGGTGTCTGGATTGACCGCATTGAGGCGGTTGTCAGTGAGGTCCAAACGACGGAGCTTCTTCATTCCGTACAAACCTGGAGGAAGGTGCACTAAGGAGTTGTGGGATGCATCGATCTCTTCTAAGTCGCGGGTGTTCTCTAAGGTTCCACTAATCATCTCTGTGAGTTGATTCCGGCTTATGTCGAGTTTACGGATGTTCTCAGCTCCAGCAAATGCATCAGCAATAAGAAGGTCTAAACGGTTCTCTCTCAAGTTTAATTCGAGAAGAGCACTGTTGTCTTTTAGTAGGTTCGGGTTGAATTTCGAGATGCGATTCTCACGTAAATCTAGTACCTCGAGTTTTGCAAGACCACTCAGGGCGTTGTCATCCAGCATTTGCAGAGCGTTTCTCCCCAGGTAGAGTTTCCTAAGTTGAGGAACCGTTCGGAAAACCCCCGGAGGGATTCTCTGAATGGTATTCCACGACAAATCCAGCATTTTCAACTGAGGCAAGTCCAGATCAGGAGATGGTTGATGTGGTATATTCGTGATGGAGTTGTGAGCCATGAAGAGGTACTCCACACCTCGTGGCAACCCTGGTACAAACTCCATCAACTCATTACCTCCGACATCCAACTCGTACAGATTCAACAAATGTCTGAAGGTTGCCGGATGCAGAGTGACCAAAGCATTCTGGGATAAATTCACGTGTTCTAAACTTGGAGTCATCAAAAACGCGGCTGGATCAACAAAATTGATGTGGTTACCACTCAAATCAACCTTCCGCAACTCGGGAATATTGCTCAACAAACGCGGGGTGATCCTTCGGAAGTAGTTCCCACTGAGGTCCAAGCCTTTCAACGCTGGAAGGTTCCAGAAAGGTGCCTCGAGGCGATCACTCAGGGAGTTGTTCCGAAGGCGGAGTTCCCGTAAAGCGGGCATTCCCAAAAAAGCTTCCCGATCAATAATATGCAGCTTATTGTAATCCAGTCGAAGGTACTCCAGAGTGGGATGTCCACGAAGGCTCCCGAAAGGAATCGCCTCCAGGTTATTGTAACTCATATCCAGAAAGGTCAACTGAGGTAGGGCGTCAAGCAACGCTCTCAGTTCCCCAACATGGGACACCTCGTTGTTGGTCATCAGCAACTCCTCGATGCTGCTACCACTACGCTGAAGGAATGCTTCCGGGTGGATACGTCGAACCCGATTGTTGTTCAAATCCAGGGAGCGTAATGCTGGTACCCGATGAAAAGCACCATTCAACAACTCCACAATTTCATTGTTACTCAACGTCAACTTCTTCAGGCTTGGTAAATCTACAAAGGCAGCTTCCCCGAGGGTTGTTATCAAGTTGTAGTCCAATTTGAGTGTTTCCAAAGCGGGGAGATTACGTGCAGCTCGTCCCACAACACTTGCATCCTGGATTTTGTTGCCTTCCAACGAGAGTTCCTTCAAAACTGGTAACCTTGCGATTGATCGTAGATGCAACCATGAAATCCCGCAATTTGAGATGTTTATGAATTGCAATCTGGGTAAATCTTGGAATAATCCAGCCTCCAATTTATCTAAACGAACACTGTTTGCTATCTGGATTTTTTCCAGTGAAGGTAGGTTTCTGTAATGCCTTGGGGATAATTCAACGATGTTAGTGCCCTCTATCTTGATGTACCGTAACTTTGGAAGGCTCGAGAATTGGGGGAGACGTTTCATTGTGTTTGAGTGAATTGTGACTGCTTCCAGAAGGTTTTGGTTGATGAGGGACTCTTCAGGGAGGCTCCGCAAGTCAGGTTCGACAATGAACAACTCCATGAGGGAATCTTCCAGGCCGTGAAGCCATCCGTTCGAGACACGTTCCAGGTTGTTATAGCGCAACATTAGTCGCATTACCTTCAAGGGAAGGAAGGCTTTTCCCGGAAGAGATGGTAAGTTATTATTTTCCAATATCAACTCGTCGATTGGATACGTGATGTATTGACTTAAAGCTTTCAGACCATCAAGGACTCGTGGTAGGTCGCTATGTGAGCACCTAAAATACAACAACATTACAGGACCCCAAAAATAAGGTTAGAATTTCTGGTACGTACCATACTTGATATTCCTTGTCCCTTAGCAGACATCTGCAGGGCAATATGGCTTCCTGGTTCGGGCATAATTTGGGCACACTTTGTCCTCGTGCTAGAACAACCAAATTGGTGCAGAGGAAATGCACCAGACAGAAGATGCGTGCGAAGAAGAGCGCTCGAAATCGACCCATGATGCGTTGATACGAATCTTCACCTCATCGCTACGCGACGACATCCATCACAGCAATCGTTCGGATTTCGATTTTCAAATCAGGCGATTTGCCCTATTAGCGAACAACAATATTTGGGAACTTCCTGTCGATCACTTTCCCACCATTGATGGTGAGTCGATTGAAAATTGGAAATCTTTTATGCGGATTTCATCGATGCACCTGCAACAATTCAAAGACCTGTTGTTATCCATTATAACTGTTTGCATGATGGACGGATAATGAGAGTAACAGTAGAAGATGAAAAGATGTGTGTAAACGTTCGGATGAAGTCGTAATCGATTTCCTGGCAATTGCCCGGATGCTATTCATAAAGACGGCATTATGCAAATTGTCAGTGCATGAAGTATGCAAATTGACCCAAAAATTGATTGATTCTGCAATGATCTACAATGATTTTTTGGGGGGTGGATAATTATTCATGGTGTTAGTAATATGAATTCGAAATTATTGGATGTTTCATTTGGAATTGAAGATGGTACCAGATGAAATTCTGCACGCTGAATGCGTCGAAAAACAATGTGTCAGCAATTTCACAAACGGTGGGTAATTTGTATTTTACAGAGCATGGCCATCAAATTCTTGTGCCCTGTGTAAAATATTACATTGTTGAATTTGTTGTTGAGTTATCAAGTGAAATATTTATACAATGAAAGAGCACAAAAGACGTAAGCATATGTTGAAGAAATCTGATAAATTCTCGAAGCATTGTTGAAAGTTATTTGTTAACTTTGATTAAAAGTTGTTTTTCTGCTCTTTATAAAATAACAAAATGTGATTCGAGGAACACTATTTGATGAATATATCTAATAGGAAAGATTGGATCATTTGTTTAAACATTTAATGCATATTTCTTGCACACAATTATTATTGAATAAAGGTATTAAATTCTTTTAGGGACAAAGATAAGGATTTAAATTATTTTAGATAATTTATGATCTAACAAAATTTTGATTCTTTCAAAATTTTCAAATAGATATCTAAATTAATAATTAATAATCAATCAGTTCGGTTTTGAAAAGAAATTTATTTTACCTTAAACATGTTTAATGCATTGTTGTTAAACATTAGTTACTGTTATTTCTTGTTTTTATTTTGGAAATTGAAATATTTAACCAAAAATTTGGCAATAAGTCCATTGATTCAAAAACATTTCTTTACGTGAGCTTTAGTTATCAATAGTTTATAGAAGATTTGCAATTTTGCATTTAAATGAGCAAATTATTCATTAATATGGTTAACTGAAATTTTGCAAAAAAATTCTTGTTTTGCTTTATTAGTGTAAGAATAATTTTATCCTTTGAAGCAAATCAAAACTTACATTGTAAAGATCTACTAATTAAACATCCGGTTTGCCCTGAAACTTTCAAAATTTTGGTACCTTTTGTCTGGTATAATTAATTGCAGAAGTAATATAATATCCTTGAAAAATAATGACCTTTTGGATAGATCATTGATTATATTTTTGAAGATACAAGTTTTACACTATTCAATAAGTATGTTATTAACTCTTTTAGCATAATGTTTGCTAAATTCAAGATAGTGTTACATAAAAAAATAATTATATAATGAAATATTTCAGGAATGTTTCAGAAAGAAATTTCAATAATTTATCAATTCGTAATTTTAAAATACAAATATTAAGTCTTCAATCTTTCAAAATTTTGCCTTTCGTGGGATATTTATCGAATAATGTTTGCAAATTTAGATTATAATGACATTTGCACAAATTTATAAAAAAGTCTATGTTGGAATATCTCAAAAATTTAATTACTTTTTTTTGGATAGATTTTAATTTTAGGCACAATTTTTTAAATATTATGCAAATATTTTTTAATTTCAAAATTTTCTCTTGTATTTTATAAAAGGAAAATTTGATAATTAAACAATATCCAGAATTTATAGAAGTATATATTTATAACAGAATATAGAAAATATACAATTTGTCTTTCAAAATTTTGGCAAACCACAAACAACCTGGTGAGATTTGACATCATGAGTCATATCAGAAATTATGGTAATAATTTTGAAATTTGTGATAATTGCACCAACTTTTCTATGATAGAGAATATTATCTATAATCAAAATAACTGAGGTACTTTATTCTGCATGTGAAAGAAACAATACTTTTTTATTTGGGATTACTCGTAAAATAAAGTGATTACTTTTGTTAAATATTTAAGATTTGCCAAATACGTTTATAACATGCCATATCAAAAGAAAATGTGATTATTTTTTGGTGACATTTAACATATCATAATTATGGATTTCATGACGAATTATACCAGATCATTTCCAATAAGATAACATGTGTTTTAAATCAATGTGCAAAAAGCCATTACAATCTCATAAAATTTGCTTATATATCATTTACAACTTTAGATTTTTATGAATAATTTATTGAGGTAAATAGATTGATGCATCTATCCAACTCATCGTTATTGGACTATTGCACATAAACACTTGAATGAAAATTAGCGCTATGCAATCCGCATGGCGGGAATTTAGCAATAATTAAAGTGCGTTTAAATACAGATGAAGCAAACAAAACCTATTTTTCACGCACGACGAGATTCCGGCCGGATGCGCCAACTATCAAGCATAGATAATCGACTCTCTCGCGTTCATTTACAATCATTGCAAAGACAGCAACCAGAAATGTGTACCGAATGCGAAATGCGTTCTTGCACTGCAAACCGATCGCCGAAGAAGCAGAAGAACCAAAGAAAACGAAGAAGAAGAAAAAACAACACTTAGAAAAAAGAGCATTCGGAAGGAGATGTCTTCTGCCTGCGTTCGCATTCTGCATGCATGCACGAATGATGATACTTTCTAATGTTCGTTATTGTTCGTTACAAAAGGCACAAGAAACGATTACATAAATATCTGCACGCCGTTCCATTTACTGCGAACAAACGATATTCTTTCCAAATCAATTTCTACGATTCTGAACACTCTTCAGTTCGAATTCGCAAAATAATACCAAAAGTGAATTGTGAAAAGAGTCCTTGATACATCATTGCTACATTACCAGATGGTTGCTATTGTTCAATGATCAATAGGCAAACCAGAAGTGTTAATAATTATTTATTGCATTGTAATTACATGGATGCACTTGTAATATGCATTCGAGTTCCGATTTGTAGCCGGTACATGAAGAGAAAGTTATTTGTTAATTTACTCAATTATTTTTGCACTGGATTTAATGAGTCGCTATTGAAGTCTTCCTCAAATCGAATGCACGCAGAAGAGCATCGACTGTAAACAAATAATTAAAATCTGTGTAGACATTCACGACATGTTTGCTCGTACGAGCAACGCGCTTCTTACTTTTCGTTGCCTTTTATTATATGCACTTCACTTTTGCATTGTTTTCCGAATAATGTTATTGTTGACGCTCGTCGCAAACAAGGCATTGTTTCAGAAGAATACTGATGCGTTACACAACCTTGCTAATAGGAATATGGCAAAATGCATTTCGACACATGTTTCTGTTTTTGGTAATCTTCCTTTGATTCATTTGTTTGATAAGTTTGGTAATAAGGTTTGGAAATTTATTTAGATCAAGATGATTGAAATGTGAAATTTCTGTATATCCCGCAAGATAAGTGCGAATTTTATTGGGTGGATGATCTGTTCGAATTTGAAATCTCTAGGTCTAAAAAGGCAAATTGTTGATCAGCAGAGCGAGAAATTGCCGAAAATTTAAACCATGTTTGCTGAATTGCTCACATGTGTAATTTCTATTATATAAAAATAACTGGATATTGTTTCGAGACATTGCGATTTATTTCAATTACATTTCAATGAATGACAAGACATTACGATTTCTATATTTGATTCAAGTCACATCAAAATATTTGCAAGGATTTTTAGCGTATAATGTCCAAAAAATGGATATAAACAATAGTTAATTATATTATCTGTGAGAAATTTAAAATGGAAAACAAATGATTTGCACTTGATTTGCATTTTATGTGTTTATAATTATTATTTTTTACATATTTGATAAAGGACATTTTATATTATTGGAAAAGAATTTTATGAAGTCCAAAATTATGGTCACATTTCCTAATATGAAATATCAAGCATATTTTTTTTTACAAAAGTCAATGAATACAGCTTTTTCAATAGTCCTCTCAAAAATAAATTTCGAAAAAGAATAAGACAGTTTAAAAAACATCGATATGCAAAACGATTTTAAGAAATAGAAATATGGAAAGTAGAAAAAATTTACAAACAATAGAATCAATCTTTAAATTAAGACGAGTGAAAAAACACATTAAGACAATATTTTAGACAAAACTATGATGAAAGACAATATAAAATTAATAAATAAATACAAATATGTAAAAGGCAAAAATGTTAAATAATTCAAAAAAGATGAGAAGAAAAAGAGTTTTAGAAAAATCTAAAGTGCATGAAATTAATTATAAAAATTGAAATATAATTTATATTGGATAAAAAGTCGATATTTAAGATATAGGATTAAATAACTTTTCATAAGAATAGTTCATAATTAAGACAAACAGGAAATATCATCTGTGAAATTGATCAAAGTAAGATTAAATTACTGAACAAGGGAAATAACAATTTCAAATTTAAACTTCTAGAATTTAAATAAATTGAAAACATAAAACTAGAAAATAAAAGTATTTTAAAGGATCAACAAAAAATGCAAAGAAAATCAATCTGTTAATACATTAATATTGATAATATCATCAAAAATTATCAAATTAACATTTTTTTTGAAAAAGTAGAAATTCTGAATTCTGACTGAGAAAACATTTGTCAAATGAAATGTAAAAATCTTCCCGATGAAGATGTGAGAACTTTAAAAGTTTCTCGAAGAACAATTAATCCTCAACTTTTTCTTACAAGATGCTTTTTTAAATTATATTTTCGTTTAACATGACAACTCACGACTATACTCGACAAACTTTAAATATTTGTAACCATAGAAACTAGAACTTTATTTATGAGTTATCATTATTTTTACTCATTAGTGAAACAAGCATCAATTTCTTTCACTTGTATCATAAATGAAAGTTTTTGTAATCAGTAATCAAAGTATATATTTGCAGATAAGAAAATATCTTAAAAAATAAAAAATAATTGATAACAGCAAGCTATTATAGAATATTGAGGTCAACAATATAAAAAAATAATTGTTGATTGTATAGAAGAACATTCTCGTAGCATTGGAAAGCAAACACTTTTGTTTAATTGCAGAGTGCATTCTGCATTTATCACTCTCTCATTTTGTCCCGTCGTTTTGTCTTGCATCAACTTCAAGAAGCAACAAGCTACAACTTTTTGCAAATTTCATTGCAGCGCAAGAATAAGACGACAAATCTTCTGGATGTCTTAAAAACAATGCAAACCTCTGATGTTTTTTTTTTGTATGTTGGTGTATGAGATTTACGCCTTGGGAATGATGATTCGTCGTGAGGTGACATTGTCCTATTCCGGCATGTAATAACGTGCAACCGTTAGAAAAACACGCGGCGAAGACGAAGAGACGTTAGACGGCAACGTTCTTACCACATACAAATATGAAATATAATAAATACTCATATATGTGAGGCTATGTTAAAAAAAGGCGACATATGAATGAATCGGAAGGAACGTCCTCAAGTCGTATGTAAGTTAGCTTTAATTGATCTAGAGGTACTTGCAAGAAATGGAAGTCTGTGTCATGAAGACGATTATTAAACAGACGAATTTTGAGAGTCATACGAAAAAGTACCGTTTAATAAGAATATGAGGGGATCGTGATGTTCAATTTGAATATTGACTTACTTAAATTTAGTTTTTAAAATTATATACAAAAAGAAAATCTTGAGTTTTTGAATTAAGTCTATGATTTTCTTTAAATTTCTTTTAATTAACATATGTAGCATGAATTATCTGCAATTAGTGAGTTTCATATCAGCTAGAATCTTGTTAATCCTGTTTATACAAGAATTGATCTGCAAAAGTTTTCAGGATCATCTA
Source organism: Aleochara sp. GC000083 (assembly GCA_030264555.1). Taxonomy (NCBI): domain Eukaryota; kingdom Metazoa; phylum Arthropoda; class Insecta; order Coleoptera; family Staphylinidae; genus Aleochara; species Aleochara sp. GC000083. The sequence continues at coordinate 1,881 of JARJDZ010004343.1, read as the reverse complement.
ATAGGAGCATTTTTGACATTGATACTAAAGTTGAGAAAATTTAATACTATCCTCAGGCAAAAAGTGTTACATTTTATTTTGCAAGTGAGGGAAATTAATATTTTTTTATTGCTTGTGGGTAAAATAGATGACAACTTGTGAAATAAAGTTATGGTGCTGTGGTTACAAATATTTAAGGTTGATAATCATGACCAAAATATGTAGATTCAGAATTCTAGTGATTTTCTGATGAAATTTGACATCAGATGTCACATCAGAAATTATTGTAACAAATTTTGACTTTAAGGATCCTTTAAATATTGTATTAACTCTTCAAATTGTTATTTGCCACATGTGTGCAAAGATATAAACTCCCGAAGATTGTTTTATCATTCTTCTATGTTATAATCTACAATTTGAACTATTTAAATATCAACTAATAAAAACAAAAATTGGATAATCAGACATGTTATATATCATTGTTATCTAAAAATTTCTTATTTTCTTTATTTTAATTATTTGTACTTTCAGGTTTCCAATCAGAAAACTTGAATACTCCTCCTATAAAATTTCTGTTAAACTTGACAGTAAAAACATTACGAAAATAAAATATAAAATTAATTGACCTAATAACAATAATTGCAAACAGTTAATGCAATATTAATTGTACTTTACGTTAGCAAATGTAATTGGTAAATAGCATAAATTTAGCAGTTAATTCATAGCATTAAAAGCAATAATTGTAATCAAGGTGAAGCAGGTGAAAAACGAAAGTAAAGAGGCGAATTTTAAAATTTTAATTTATTCATTGCAAATTCACCAAGCGAATCACATTCTTCCATTCGAAAATTCAGCTCTTTAAAACTCCCATCCAATTATAACAAACACTTTCATTTAAATTCGCATTACAATAAAAATTCCTTGCAAATTGTTGCAAAAAGTTTGTTCACTAAACGTACCTCTTTTTCTGATGATTTTCTCCTTCGAAATCGAAGATAGTTTAATAAGGCATAATCCAAATGTAGCACTAAGAACTATATTTAATTAGCACACTTTGACAATTGTTTCGATAGCTTCTCGAATCGATTGGTTTGCAATGATTTTGATTTTGCAGTGGAATTGAAGTGAAGTTGAAGGAAATTCTGCGTGAATCAGACACCAGACTCAAATCGCAACTGAAAGCAGATTAGAAATGCCGCCACACATGTTGGCTCGTGCCGAAACTTCACACTTCAGCAAGCTCCTATAAGAATGCAAGAATGCCTCTTTTTGCCTTCTTGTGTTTGCTTGCTTGCTCATTTGTTGTTGTTATTATTGTTAGTTGCTATCTATATTGGATATATGCAGATTGTTAAAACCTGAGAGTGTTTTGCATGTAAACTTTGCTCCCTTCATTGGTTGCACTAGACAGGATCTTCATGATGTGTCTAAAGGTCCATGAAGAGCTTTTCTAGATTCGTTATGTATTTTTTTTCCATGGATGTTAATTAATTGCAAATGATAGTGTGTAACTATAAATTTAGAATCCTTGAAGCTCCTCAAAAGAAATGAAACCCTTATTGACAAATTTTTGGTTAGTTTGTAAATTCAGAGCTTATTGAAGAAGCTGAATCAGTTGTTGACAATTCATAAACTAGATTTTGCATACTTTAGAAACTTCCTTAGTAGTTTTCAAAGAACAGGAAATATCTTCTTAGAATTGTAAAGTTTCTTCGATTCACCTCTCCAGAAACTTTAAATCAGTTTATTTAATATAATACTAGACAGATTTTAGTAGATTGGTTCTTTTTGTTTTGTGTAATGTTTCATGGACAGTTTTTCTTGATTACTGTTTAATTTTGTAATTTCTTTTATTAATTTTTCATAATTGTTATAACACTGCTTGTAAATTCATAGCTTTTT
>JARJDZ010004342.1:0-44809 GCA_030264555.1 Aleochara sp. GC000083 | reverse complement strand
GATGTTTACAAAATTTCCACACAGAGAATAACACAAATAATTAACAAAATAATGTCCGAATACGATCAAATACGGGTGTCCAAACTGGTTCTGAAAGGCGACAAAAAGAAGTAAGTAAAGTCTCTTCAAACAAACTCCTAAAATTTATGAGGTTATATTTATTCGCACTTCCACAACTATCAACTCATCAGAGTTATTAAATTATAGTAAACTATCTTCCATATGTCGCAAGAATCATGAAAATTGATGCTGGTATATCTAGTTTACCTAACCTAAACTAACCTAACCTAGCCTAACCTAACCTAACCTAACCTAACCTAACCTAACCTAACCTAACCTAGCCTAGCCTAACCTAAGAGCAAGGAAGTTTGGAGCTGGAACAAAACAGTGCAAAGACTTACCACTTTTTCGAAAAATTTCAAATGGCTATATCTCTGAGTCTAGTGGAGCTGAGAATAACTTTCAAGCCAAGATTCTCCGAAATCTTTGAAAAATAAGTAAGCAGTACTGCTAGCGCCCTCATACCATCAATTTTGGAAACATTCTAAAGACTTGTGATCGTGGAGGGAGGAGACTTCTCCTCACTCCACGCTTGTGATGTTTACAAAATTTCCACACAGAGAATAACACAAATAATTAACAAAATAATGTCCGAATACGNACCCTTTAAGGCTTTGAGTTGTGCAGAAATTTAAAATCGCTATATCTCCTAACCTAACCTAACCTAACCTAACCTAACCTAACCTAACCCAACCTAACCTAACCTAACCTAACCTAACCTAACCTAACCCAACCTACCCTAACCTAACCTAAACTAACCTAACCTAACCTAACCTGACCTAACCTAACCTAACCTAACCTAGCCTAACCTAACCTAACCTAACCTAACCTAACCTAACCTATCCTAACCTAACCTAACCTAACCTAACCTAACCTACCCTACCCTACCTTCACCTACCCTAACCTAACCTACCCTAACCTAACATAACCTCACCTAACCTAACCTAACCTACCCTGACCTAACCTAACCTAACCTATCCTAACCTAACCTAACCTAACCTAACGTAACCTAACCTAACCTAACCTAACCTAATCTAACCTATTTAGAAGTCAGTCGGAGACANTGATGTTTACAAAATTTCCACACAGAGAATAACACAAATAATTAACAAAATAATGTCCGAATACGATCAAATACGGGTGTCCAAACTGGTTCTGAAAGGCGACAAAAAGAAGTAAGTAAAATCTCTTCAAACAAACTCCTAAAATTTATGAGGTTATATTTATTCGCACTTCCACAACTATCAACTCATCAGAGGAAAGAAACGCAAGCACAAGAGCAAAACAGTCGAGAAACCCGAATCACTCATCGACAAGGACAGCGTAGAGCATGGAAACTGGTGGCGAACCTCCAAAATTGAAGACATCACTGGACCTGTTGCCATCGAATTTGGCAAGCACACATATGTGAAGGCCCTTGACAATGGCTTGTTCACACTTGGAGCACCTCACAATGATTACGACGGGCCTTCGCCGGAGGAGATCCTGACGGCCGTCGTGATCAACGAGCGCAAAGTAGCGTTCAAGTCCGGCTATGGCAAATATCTGAAGGTGGAGAAGGATGGCAGTGTGACAGGGCGATCAGATGCAATTGGTGCCATGGAGCAATGGGAGCCAGTTTTCCAGGATGGTAAGCTGGCCTTGCAGTCAGCCACTGATTGCTTTCTCTGCGTCGACGACGAGGACGACTCAGTTGTCGCCAAAAATAAGGTTGCTGGGCCTGCAAATATGCTGGCTGTAAGATGCCAGAGCATTAAGCAAGATACCTCTGTAAAGGAGGTGCCTACTGAAGAGAAGGGTTCATTGCAACAAGTTGAAATCAATTATGTGTAAGTATATACTGTGTGGTTAGAGAATTTGAATTTATTTTGGGTTTTGTAGGAAGAAGTTCCAAAAATTCCAAGACAAAAAGCTGCGGTTAAATACAGAGGATAAATCGGCGTTGAAGAAGGCTAAGGAGACTGGGAACTTCCACGAGACACTCCTCGATCGACGCAGTAAAATGAAAGCAGATAGATATTGCAAATGAAAATCTTATTTTTGCAATGAATTGCAATGTGTGTTTGGTTGCATAACCTACACATTGGAAAATGAATGAATGAATGTGGAAAACAAACAGCATCAATAACTATCTCATCTGGTACCTAGTTTATTATCTTTATTTGTATTTGCCGTAGTAATTAGGACTAAATTAAAGATAGATCAAAGTTAATATTACAGCAAGAAGTATTTCCGCCTGCAAAAACGAATTTGCTGCCTGCTCCACGAAAATCGTTGGCCAAATTGTATTGATAACAAATTTATTAGACTAATTAATTTCCCATTAGATTTCGTTAAAAACGACTTGTATGCCACATGCGGCACTCAGCTTCCGTAAGAATTCGTATTGTTGCTTTTGCATCGTACAGTTGTATAAGAGAAGTGGTGTTGTGTATGGATGTGTAGTAAGTATAGAAGAGAAACGTAAAAAAGCGTTGTCGTTGACGACGAGATGAGCCCCTTTTTTTTGGATGGCTGGACTCGACGCCCGAAGACGAACCAAATGGTACACAGAAGACATCATCGTTCCGAACACACGCCTCGTCGCACAAACGCAAACGACTACGGTTTCAGTTAGTTTATTATCATCAATTGAAAGTTTTTGTTGGTATTGTTTGAATGCGCTGGGAGCGTTGCTGGTGGACACTTGGTTGAAAACACAATTTTACTCAGTCCGCACTTAGAATGATACGGTGGCACGCACGCGACACTCAACTGATGTCCTCGCTTTGACGAGCCCTGCTGGCTTTAAGCCATTCGACAAATTCGTCTAACATCACTGGCCCTACAATCAGAAAAAAAAAAAACGTGTTTGTTATATTGCCTACACATTGAATGTATACATGCTTTCCTAAGTGTAAACAATTATTTGCAAATTGCAATTTCATGCATAAACTAAAATGAGAATGTGCAATATCTACTTACAGGCACCATCAACATCATAATTTAATAAATCCATGTTAATAGTCCTAGAGAATTCTAATATATTACACCACTGGTCTTTGTTGATCACTTTGTACTTTGACTGATCCAGAAAGTGGCTAAAATGGGAATAAAGCTGCCAGTGTTTGCCGAGCAACAAGCCGAGCATCGCTTTTGCAGTCTCCATGTCCATGCTGCGTTGATCTTTATCCTAAAAACGACAAAATGAGAAATTAATGCGTAAAAATTGCAGATAGAGGTACGTACACGTGCAAAATCGTAGGCGTATCGATAGATTGCTTTGAAATGCACGGGATCAGTGAGGTACAGCTTGAGGTAGTCGAGTCGTGCCTGGACTTTGCCCACAGAGTCGCATTGGAGGTCTGTGAGGCCGCGTAACCATTCCTCCTGCGTGAAGAATCCCATCTGACGCGCCTGCATCCGATAAGCGAGCACCAGCATAACAACATTTTCCGGCTCGACGCCGATGTCTTCGCAGAACTTCTCCATGCCTTCCGGTCCAAGCGTTTCCGGATCATCCGGTGTCGTGTACTCCCTGAACCACGTCAGACATCGCTTGTGGCTGAACTGCGGCTGCTGTTGTTGCTGGTCGTCTGCGCGATTGCTGCCGTAGCGTCGCGAACTGCAAGCAAAACAAACGTGTACATAGGCGGTTATTACATAATAGAAGAGGTGGGTGGGTGTGCAGGCTGTTCGACTGGGCCACTGGCATCACATGTTGCTGTTCGCTGCACCTGGCTGATGAATTGAAGTGGCTGCAGCAAGCACCCACAGAAGCGACCAAGCCAAACATCACTCTGCCACCACTCGCAGCCACTAGCAAGCAATGCCCTTTCTTGGCTACTAACTCCATTGCTCTGCCTGCGTCGTCTGGCGCGTCGGACGCACCACACGCGATTGTTTTATAAATAGCCGGCTTTCGGGCGCATATTGCGCACCGGAATGGAACGCTCGAGATGCGCACTCAGAAGTTTGAGGTTAGGTACGTGTGGTGGCATGGGTGCTGCCCTCCTGGGGGCAGCGAACAGCCGGCCGTTCCCCAAACGGGGCCCTTCGTCGATAGTTACCAATTGTAGTTACGTATCCTCTTCGTCGAGTATCTCTCTTCTTCGGACGAATTCATATCTGTTGCAGCCCGGCGTTTGCTGCGAGGCATCTCACTTCCAGCCGAACGTTTCTGAATCTAAAACACAAGCGAGCACTGAGGTCAATCGCAGCCGGCTTCTTCGGGTGCACAAGGATCGGGTTATGCGCCCTTTTGGACGGCGCGGAGCGAGAGAGTAAGGGCTAACGGGAGGTGAACGGCCACGATGTCAAAACGCTGGCAAATAAACAATCGAATCGCAGATTTGTGAGCGCCCGATTCGTTTGTTTATTCTCCTGGCTTTTGGTTTTTTTTTTGGGGGACTGCTGCGAGCCCACAACCTTGGGATGCGTTCGCAGATTTGCCGTGGGTTGGACGAAAAGCAAGGCCATTCGCTGCAGCTCACCTGACTAATTTACCCCGCGGTGGACACACATGCGAGATGGCACCGCTCCCAACATGAGCGCGCCTGGATGGGTCGCCGCTGGCCGCACGCAGGAGACGCGCTCGAAGCCCTCGAAGCCGCTGTCCTCTGGGCTGCAGGTATCGCCGTCGCGCGCACACCGCCTGGAAGCTAGATCTCGAACCGCACGCGCTCCCCCAGCTGCACCCAGCATTCGACACGGCAATTGCTCGATTGCACTCCGGTCACGCTCCCGTCTGGCTCGATGGTGGATGTGGGATTGGTGAATTCGGGAAGCATCAGCTGGGAGTTCGCCCAGAGACAAACAGGCAGGATGCGAAGCATCATCCAAGCGAGGTTCCAATGCATCGATAACAGCGCCATCGTTGTTTTGTGTTTCTTTGACGTCTTTCATGATTTTTAGCGCAGTCATCGTAGCGCCCTCTACTGTTTTCAATAACATTAATACAAATAAATTAATTAATTTTGTTTGTCTGGAATAAACCTTGAACTGATATCAAATAAATTTTTAACACTGAATTCGAGGGATACACAATTATGACCCATTACAATTTTTGTTTGTTCGTTTGATTGCCACTCTTTGTCACATTCCATTATAAAATTCATTACAGTCATTGTACAAAAATAATTCCCATATAACCATTATACAAATACACTTCATATTAAAACTTAACGTAACTTAATGATAGAATATGCAAGATTTGTACCACATTTGTACTTAGTAACAATATATAAAATTATGGTTGCTTAATTAAGTTGATTGTCTGCTGAACTTACTTTTTGCTACATTCGGTTGTAATCAGGGTATTTTTCATCAGTTTCAACTCTACCAGTCCTGGATTCAGCCAATGATATCTGAAATTGCATCATATTTAGATATCAATTTTATCGAATGTTTGTCTGCCATTTTGTTTGATGTTTCACAAATGACATCAGATGCCCATGGGCGCTTAGGGCACTTTGTAAAATGTTAAACAACAATTGTTTAAATAAAAACTTACTTGATATTACGTTTTTTGAGCCGTTGAACCACTCTGGGTTTAATGCGTGGTATCCCATTGATGCTATTCTTGCCACGTCCGGTAATGACCTGGATCATATGCATGTTCGTGTTCTCCGCGCGCATTTTCACAATGACCTCGTCGAGGAAGATGTCCAATACGTTAATAGCTTCATTGACGTGCAGATAATGCAGATCGATTGTATGCATTGCGTTGACGCGCTCTAAACCTTCGGAGACGATGCGCACGGCCGCCATTTGATTATAGCGCTCCAGGAGTTGCGCCTGCTTACGTGCCAACTCTGAGTAGAAGGCGCCCACTTCAGGCAAACCTCTTCCGAAGTATTGCTTCGCCTTCTCCTGCAATTCATTGCGACGCCGTCGTACAGCAAACGCCTGTTCTCGAAGATCCTCGCTTGCTTCCTCCACGTCCTCCTCGTCGTCGACGTCGTCAGCGGCGACCTCATCGAGCGCAGCACGCATCTCCTCCAGGGTTCGTGCCGACAGCGTACGCTTAGCGCCCGCGTCATCGACGTAGCGCACCCCGGAAGCTCGCAGCGAACTTACGGTTTCTTCATAATCGTTGGCATGCGCGGCGAGCAACTCCTCGAGGGTGCCCTCCCCCACGTCCGGGAAGCACGCCACGAGCTTCTGACGCGTGAGTCTCGCAGCGAGGTCGTCTGGAGTTAGATTTCGCCATTCGCTCTCGGCAGCGCGAGCGTTGCGTTGCGCCTCCTGCTGATCTCGCATGATCTGCCGCAGGTCGGGAGGTTCACGCTCCAAAATGGCCGCCTCGCTTTGACGGACCTCCTCCTCTTGAAGGTCTCGAGCGTACCGCGCGTCTTGCTCCATGACGCGCTGCAGCACGGCGTCTTCGTTTTCCATCTGCGTGTAGACGCTTTCCACGTACAAAGCGTAGAGTTGTCGTCCGAGGGACTTGGGGATCTCCACTACGGGTGGGTAACCTGCTGGTACCTGCATGGCCGGATCGGCGAAGTGTTTGCGCAGCTGCGCGACGAATGCGTCACCTAGATTCAGCTCGACGACGTCGTCGCCGTCGGAGGAGTCGTCCGACAACTCGACGAGCTCGTCGTCGTCATCATCGTCGGAATTGATAAAAATAAACCCTTCGGAGGTGGAATCGCGGGTTTTTGCTTTCGAAGTTTCTGCACCAGGTGCTGGGGATGACCCGACGGCGAGGGCGTCGGTGGAATCACCATGGGATCCTTTCAGTTTGCGTATATGCTCGGAATAATGCTCCATACCAATGACGACGTTGGATTCAAGATGTTTCTTTAAAGCGATGCCTTCTTCAACGCTCAGCGGCTCCTGGTGCTGCTTCCTGGAGGTTTGGCTAGTGCAGGTCCCAGGGATCTCCGTGGGTACCTCACTGGCATCTGGGGGAACCACCGATGTTGTTTGCGTCGTCGCTGGAGGTTCATAGTTCGGAATTAGTTCGCGATTATCATCGAGGAGGATGTCGATCGACCATTGGACGTCACCGCTACACTTTTCAAGTATCTCCTTGAGATAATCGCGTGGGACGCCCTCGAATATCGATTGGAGATGATCAATGGCGGTTTCCTGGGTTTGTTTGACGACATCCTCGACGGTTTCGTCGCACTGGGTGCTGCGATCAAAACGCCCCTCTTTGGGGTACTTCGGTGGAAGCTCCCCGTTATTCACGAAGCGATTTCGTGCAGGGAGCATCCTCTCACATGACGTTGGACTACCATCACACCTGGTGGACGTCCCCATGTCGCTGGTACGTGCCACCCGCTCTGCACCAGGTGACATCGCAAGCGACTCCTGACTACTCTTTGGCCTCGGCGTCCACGTCGTGGTCACCATCTTCGGAGCCATCACCGTGGGTGGAGCTGCACGTATCAATGGTGGATATGAGCGCGTCAGCGGCGGTTGCAATTCCTCGCGATACCGCAAGCCGAACGCTTGGAAGAGCATCTCCGTAGTGATGTCACGCTGGTAGCGGTCCAACATGTCTCGAATTTTCTCCACAGAAACCCCATGTGTGTTGCGACGTGCAAGTTGACCAGCTTTGAATGCCCAGGAGGTGGTCGGCTCGACGACGTGCACGATGTATCCGTTCTCCACTGCCCAACACGCGTAGGGTTTCATCTCCCATAGCTGGGAGTTCGTGTTGTCGATGATGATCGGGCTGGAGCCACGCTGGATGGCGTCGAACGCGCGTTTCTGGTTCCATGCGTGCGCTTCTCCGATGAACGCGCTGTTGTACTGATAGGCGCCGCTCAGGGAGAAGAAGTCGTCGGTGCTGAGGATGAACTCGCGGGGGTTGCACGGCCCGATCGCCTCGCTGACGATGCTCCGTGCCAGCGACGACTTGCCGCTTCCAGGGAGGCCTCGCATCAGGATGAGCACCAGGTGGCCGCGACGCACATCCTGGATGGCTCGGTCTGCAGGAGTCGCAGGTACCATTGTGTTTCGATCTCGCTTTGCTGGTGGAGGTGTTGGAGAGTCTAATAGCATCTGGTTTCTGGTGTTCGCACCTGCATCTGATGGTGTGGCTGTGCTCGCACTGCCCTCAATCACTGAACTGCTAATTTCTCTTAGCACTTGTGATGATTTTTCAACTGAAATGCATTGTTTGAGATACTTATTGGCAGCCACGATGTGTACTCACCATTGTAGTCACATTCATATGCAACTGACTCGATAACTTCACTATCAACCAGTTTATCAAACTGCTGATTCAAGTAACTGATAACTTGGTCATTGTTCTCGTACGTTTGTAGATCTTCGATGACATTGTCGTGGCTGGTGCGATTTGGTGAAGACATTTTCGATTCGGATTCGAATTAATCGCGTTGCTTTTGCCCTTGCGCGTTTGCGTTGTTTAATAAGCGTGCTTAACTTTGTTTAGGCGTCTTTTCGTACTCGTTCAACGAAGGCAACGGTCTGATTCCGCGAATATGTGTGTAACATTTCGTTGTTTTCAGTATAACTATCGTCATTTGATCTAATTATCGTTGTTCGATCACCAACTATCACGTGCAGATAACTTTTGAGTGTGAATCAGTGAAATAATCCCTCCAATTTTGAGACTCCACAAATAAAAACGGTAAGGTTATGTTTGCTTTGTGGTCACAAATATCCTTTGTTTACTACGCTCGCAGTATTTGTTGCAATTGAAACAATAACACGCGATTAATTCAATTGCTGATAGAGTGATAACTGATGAGTAAGCTAATTAATTACATAATTTTTACTGCGCATTAATTAAATGATCGTTCAGTTGCATACACTGAACATCTCATTTTTATATCAATCAGTATGTAATTTATCGTACAAATATAACAATTTCGAGGATATTTGCATTAAATAACTTTAAAAAGTATTACTTTTCAAGTCGTGATAAAATTTCGTAAAGGAAAGCATTTTGATGTAGGCATGGAAAGTACCTCATGATTTCGTGTATCGTGGGTAGCCTATGTTAATATTCCAAATCCAAATTTGAATGCAACTTTTACAATTTCCGTATAATTCCCAAAAAGCATACATAAATAAAGACACGTTACTTATGATTACACGTATGGGACGCTCTGACACAACTAGACATACCTGCAACGATTATCACCGGCAAGAAATGAACAACATTTATTAGATTTTGATGCGTTTCGGTTCTGGTGCATGCATGCTTCGATCTCGCGGCATATTTCTCTTCAACGCCGAGCCAGCACAATGCTGATGGTGATAACTATGCTTGTGATTGATGTCTGCGATGGCTTCATCCGGTTCCATCAACTTCTTACTTAAGTTACTAAAAACCCACCAAATTTATAAATTAGAACACAACTTTTTGTAGATATCGCTCACCTCGTCGTATTCCTAAACAACGCGTTCTGATAAGCAGACCTCAACTTATTGCGCTGCGCCGTCTGCCACGTTTTGGACAAATGCTTCTCGGAGTAGGTCTTCAGATTGCCCTTCGAACAATTGATGAAAGGTCGATGATGCTGGCTGAGCTCGATGGCCGTACGCGACGAAAACAACTGTTTGCTACTGCTGGTTGCGCCCAAACGAGCCCCATGTTGCTTCCCGGTGAAACGCTCGCTCTGCACCTGGTTTACAGGAGTGTGGTCCCCATGGTCGCGCCCAATGTATGACCGACTGGTTGCGTACTTCCGGCTCTTCTCCTCGTCACTACAACAACAATTACATTACCAGAATACTTCGAAATTCCAGAAAAATAATACTTAAGGGCGCTGAAGTAGCGATGCTGTAGGAGTCGACGCGCATTACTGCGGATGTCCGGGTCGTATTGCAACATCAACTTGAAAATCGTCTGTGCATCTTCGCTGAAGTTCTTAATCAACGGCCCCAAACCCGTACCAATCGATTTCGTAAAGTTGCGCAGGTTTTTCGAACTGAGCAAAAAAATGGAACGATATTTTTGGGTAATATAGGCAACCAAAATTGCACCCACCGTGATTTTAGCTTCGAGAGTAGACGTGGACTTGGTGTACCCAAAATGGCGTGTATTTTAGCCAACTGGTCGATTTCGTTGCTTCCGGGAAACAGCGGTTTCATCCTACAACCGGAAAACATTAGTTTTTGTGTGGGGTGATTGCATGTGAAGGTTTTACGTGAGGATTTCGTAGAAGACACATCCTGTAGCCCAAATGTCCATTTTGGGTCCATAATGGCCGATGGTGAGCAAACATTCAGGCGATCTGTACCAACGCGTTGAGATGTATTCTGTATACGGAGGTTTCGAGTAGATCCCACGAATTGACCCCAAATCCGCTAGTTTAATCACTTCCCCCTGTAAAAAACATAATGCTAATGTCAAACTTCATTTTTAGGTTATGATTGACTATCTGGAATTGAAATGTAAGCCGTCGAGAAAGGCTGAGATGCTCGGATTGTTGGAGAGAGATACTAATAACCCTCTGGTCGTGATCAACATGCTCCTGGGACAAGTACGTTTCCGCCTCCAGGAAGTGCACGGCCCCCCATGTCAGCAAACCTTCATCATGGCCGTAGGAGTCGCTGGCGTGGAGTTCCAAGGAAGTGGTCACTCGAAACGTGAAGCTAAGCACAACGCCGCCCACGCCGTCCTCACAGCATTACGAAACAGCACGGGAGCATGGAAGCAACTTCTCGCTGCACAAGATGGCGTCCATCACGCGATCGGAAAGCATCCGGCCGAAGAAAGTAAGTGATTTACCGGCGCATTTAGCTGACTGGTGTTGCCACCAGCGGGCAGCTTCACGAGGATGTTCTCCGGCTTGATGTCCCGGTGGAAGAGGCCGTGACGATGCAGGTAGTCGAGTCCTTTGAGAATCTGATAGAGGTAGTTCTTGACGCGTCCTTCCGGCAGGCAACTGTCAACACAAATCGTAGTCCAAAAACGATAATGGTATAGTTTATGACGCGTTTACCGTTTGCGTGCCTTCATAAACTCGTACATGCTCATATCCATCAGCTCAAAGATGAAGATCAGCTTGCCCGAACCCTTCTCGCTGCAAGTAGGCAACCAGATGTACGTGTTTTTGCAATCATTGTAATTGTACTTACAAGAAGTAATCGTGCATATAGAGGACGTTCGGATGCTTGCTCAGCTTCTGCATGGCGATGATTTCGGCGCAGTAGAGCACGTCGTTGGTGCTCGCGAAGAACTTCTTGAGGATCTTCGCCGCAAACAGCTCCTTGGTGGCGCGATCCTCGCATTTCAGCACCTCCGAGAACGATCCCTCCCCAATTTTCTGAATGATTTTATACTCTGAAACGGGCGCGCTGCAAATTAGCCGGGAAATTCGCGGAGAGCATGCGCAGCGGTACTCACTTGATATAAATGCGGGCATTATATATTGAAATAGATTCGAAGTATTAAATTATTTCATATGATGACTGTAAAACTTAATGATTTGTTAATTTAGATTGATTTTACTTCCACGTCAATGTGTCAAAATGCGCGTGACGCGTTGCTACAGAGTCCGCATGCGACAATGAGACAATTTGGTTGGCAAACGATGTGCATCGATTTTCAATTCGCGTGAAATGCCCGAATTTTTCGAATATCGGTTGATTTTGCTAAAAATTTAACGCATATGATGATTTGTGGTAGGCAACCCTCAGTACGTCCATATGCTACACGGGTAGCACAGCAAAAATGAAATCAATAACATTACACACCTGACGATCCCATTTATTTATAAAGCTTTGTTAAATACGTATATTCAGTGTATTGATTGTGCTTCGCACATGAAATGGCTACAGACGTAGCTGTAGCCAGCCAAAACCCAAGAAAACGACGTTCTGAACGAAGTAACTTCAGTTGTTTTACTGCCATGTTTAATAGAAGCTAATTTGACCAATGTTTCAGGCAATGGTAATTCTCCGAAACGACGAAAAGTTGACCCATTGGCGAATGTTGGCGAACGTAGCCCCGTTGCTATACTCAACGAGCTACGAATCGGCCTCAAGTACGAACTCCTGGAGCAATCAGGCCCTAGTCATGCTCCAATCTTCAAGGTCTGCGTGGAGGTTGATGGACACAAATACTTTGGGCAAGGCAGCTCAAAAAAGGAGGCAAGATGCAAGGCAGCTGAGGCTGCCTTGAAATCATTCATTCAATTCCCCAACAGCTGCAAGATTGTGCCAGGAACAGTCAACAACAACCAGCATATTGATTTCACCAGTGATAACTTTGAGGGCAAGTCAGTGATACCTTCAATTATGGATGCGAATAAGTGTGAGCAGCAAAAACGTAATGCCAGCATGCTCTTGAACACGTTGTACCCTCAAGCGCAGTATACGTGTACGGAAAACGATGATCTCTACGCCCGTTTTACAGTTACAGTCAATGTAAATGGGGAAGCATTTTTTGGAACAGGTAATCAAGTGATTTCATTAAGAATGATGGCTAAGCTCGTTTGTTTTAGGATCTAATAAGAAATTGGCGAAGCATGCAGCTGCGACGATGGCCTTGGCGAAATTATCGAGTAGTTCGTTGCTGAATTCGCCGAAAAGTCGGTCGTACGTGAACGCCCAGCAGGAAATGGCGGATCGCATTGGAAGGTATGGTGAAAGCCCATTCGGGAAAACGACCAGTATCGGATATTAATCCCAGTTTATCTTACAGCAATTGACATGTACATGTATTTCTAGAGCTCCCTCAAACTCTGTTCTCGTACATTCACCTGGTGCTTGAGTTCGTTTCATTTGTTTGCGCTCTTCTTTTGTTTTGCCTATTGCGTCCGCCATCTTATCTAACGTATGAAAGCAGAAACATTTCTCTTTGATGTTACACGCCGTACAGTAATTATATTTACTGCGTGTGCAGTTGCAGCGTGGAGATGTGGGGTTCGTTTGGTGGTGGTGGACAACTGCAGATCTAGTAAATATAATATTGTACGCGTGTAGCGCACTGGCGGCCCGAGCGACCCGAGACAACTGAACTGAATCGAAGTGCACGCTCGCCTCTCTGTCCTTCTAGTCTCCTCCTCATTTCTGCATCTCTCATGCAAGATCATTTCCGATTACCAGAGGTAATGTTGTAAGTATTGTGTAAAGTAGCTCGAAATACTCGACGCGGAACCGTAGTGCGTGCGATCGTCGCATTCATGTTGGGCGCTGTTGTGTCGTTTTGTTAGCGTGAAGATGTGTTAGCACCAGGACAACGCAGCTGAGCGCTACGATCGCTGTGTTTGCAGGGCCGTCACCGAGAAGTTCGCCGCCGTGATGAGCAACGACGCGCAGCACGCCAAGCGGAAGGTGCTCGCTGGCGTCGTCCTGGTGCGCCCGGCCAGCGAGCTGGAGGTGCTCTGCGTCACCACCGGCACCAAGTGCGTCTCCGGCGAGCACATCAGCATGCAGGGGGGCGTCATCAACGACATGCACGCCGAGATCATGGCGCGACGAGCTCTGATGTCCTACTTTTATCACCAACTCCAGGAGCATGTCATCGGTACCGTGGGTTGTCTATAGTCGACGATTGTCGAGTCATATGTCAAATGTTTCAGGACGAAGCAAGGAGTCTATCTTTGAATACAAGGGGAATGGATTCAAGTTGCGGGACGGCTATGAATTCCACTTGTATATCAATACAGCGCCGTGTGGAGACGCCAGGATATTCAGTCCGCATGAAGATGTCTGCCTTGCGGGCTTGGATCGCCATCCGAACCGGACGTCACGTGGCCAGTTGCGTACGAAGATCGAATCTGGCGAGGGGACAGTTCCGGTCAAGGGTGGTGTCATCCAGACCTGGGATGGCGTCCTGCAGGGTGAACGTCTGCTGACGATGTCCTGCTCGGACAAAATTTCACGTTGGAATGTTCTCGGCCTCCAGGGGGCGCTGCTCTCGCATTTCATTGAACCCGTTTACCTATCGTCAATTGTTTTGGGTAGCCTCTTCCATGAAACGCATCTTTACAGGTAATTTCTAACGTTTTTTGGATTGGGATACGATGTTAAAAGTTATTTTTGTATCTAAGGGCACTTTGTGGACGTGTTGAACCGAAATTGCAAGGACTCACGCCTCCATATCGTCTGAACCGGCCGAAAATGAACCTGGTGACGTCGACGGAGACGCGCCAGCCGACGAAGGCGCCCAACTTCGCCGTCAACTGGCTGAAACATTCGCAAAACGAAGGCGTCGAAATCATCAACACGACAACTGGTCGTTTGGAAAATGGCAACATATCTCGACTTTCAAAAGCTGTCATGTTCACGAAATTTCGACAATTGTCGGCTTCGCTACGTACGATTCACCCGCTGAATCCCACCTGCACGTTCTACAGTGATCTCAAATCAGAAGCAATACATTACCAGGTATGGTTCATTCAAATTCCTACATTTTTAAGCAGTCCTGTTCCTGAAACAAGTTTGGTTGCCTATCCTGCGATTGCACCTGTCACAATTGCATTTTGAGGTTTTCTTGGGATTTTCAGGAAGCTAAGATGCATCTTTTCGATGCGTTCGCAAAATCCGGATTGGGCAAATGGGTTTCCAAACCGCTAGAAGAGGACCAGTTCGAACTTCCACAAATTTCCAATGCGTGAATTTCAATCTAGGATTCAATATCGTTCCAATTAGGTCAATATTCTTTGTGATAGTATCGAAAGAAGTGTTATTAATTGTACAATTTACATCTTTCTTTAATTTCTATATTATTTTTATAGGTTATCGTGAATTGTACGTTTTATAAACGTTTTTGTAACATAATTTCATGGCATGAAACCACAATGTATTCGCGTGTATAAACAATTGCCTACAGTACACAGTTAAATGAGCGATAAAAAAATCGAAAATGTTGCATTTTTATCCGTTGCATCATGGGAACAGACAGTAGAAAGCGATTTTCTGTTATAATATGTAATGATGTTGCAGGTACAACCAGTATAAATGTACAAATCAATGCATATTGTCGATATTCTGATGGACTAGTACAATTATTATATACACAATATAAATAAGAGATGTCTGGAGATTGGAGTCGGATACGTCAGCGTCTAGGAACGACATTTGATGCTGTTGCGAGGCTTGAAACTGTCGAAATAGTGAAAATGATGACAACGACAAGTGATGTGAAGTTTCTGAAAAGTTCTGAAATTGAAATTAGTACCTCCACCAAAGACCTGCAAACAAAATCGGTATAAAGATCGGTATAATCAAATTGAATTCAAATACAACAATTCTACCTATTTCTGATAATAATAATATCCCTGCTGATAATATGTCTGACCATCATCGGGTTGTTCATAGGCTTGGACCGCTGTCTGCCCATTTGGATCAATTTGGTTCTGCTCCATGGAAGGAGGAGGTGGAGCTAGTTCAATGAACGACTGCTGTTGATGATGCTCGGGTAAATTTTCACTTTCTTGAACATTAATATACAATTCAGGATTCTCTTCCAACTTCTGGAAGGTATTTTCGACTGGTATTTCCGGTTTGGCTGGCTTCTGGGCGACCGGACGTTGTTGTAATTGCTGTTGTGGGACTTCCGACTGCAGAGAAAACGGTGAAACATCCCGTGTTTGCAGATAATAATTACCTCGAGCACTGAAAATATTTGCATTGTATAATTCTGCAATGTTGGTTGCATAATCTACAGGGGTAAATGAAACCTACTCGGATGATAAATTGATACCCATATTCACTTGTTGGTTATCCTTGCAGTCGCCTCGAAGGAAACTCGCCCAGGATTTGCAGTTTACAGCGAGGAAACTGTTGGGGGAGATCACCGACTCGGCGTAGAACATGTACGACCGCCAATGGCTGCAGAAAACTGTAAGTTTTTTTAGGTTAGACACCTGGTGCACATTGATACATAGTGATAGTTACGTGGCTCGATGAGGAAGGCGTCCGGGCTGCGTCGTTTGACCTCCTCAAGGCGGCAACCAGGCTGAGGTGATTGGCCCTTATTGGGCCAGAAGTCAGCGTGACCTATGGGACGTGGATACCCGAAGATACCAGCGTCTGTGTGGATGATGTCCACGAATTCAGCGTCTCCAGCGTCCAGCTTCAAGTTTCTCGGCCATTTCGTGAATAGGGGACCGGCAGGATCCAATCCTAAGAAATCAAAGGTAAAAAGTTAAATGTAGTTGTGGGCGTTGTTATTAACTATTATTTCAATTGTTTTTACGTGGGAGTTAAGGTATTGTTCATTGTAGGTGCAGCTGAAAGTGAAATATGGGAACGAACCGGTGATACGTTGAATGCGGCCGCTCTTGACATTCTGCCCGCAAACTCCAGCCATTTGGGCACCAAGAGACAGCCCAATCAAGTGCACGGAGTTGATGTCCATACCACGGCTCACCAGGTAATCTATAAATGTCGCTGTGTACTCTCCTACAACGCGGGTGTTACGAGCCGCTGTGAGATACCAAGGACCTGCCTCCATGCGCTGCGCTTGCAGCAGGATCACATTGTAGTCCTTTCGTTGCAAGTAAGCTACAATCATACATTCATACAACAAGGATTGCATCCTTGAATATCCAGGATTCAACTGTTGGTGATGACAAAATTTCCCCCTATTAGTTGCAATGTCAACCGCTGGTGGAGCCACTTGTAAGTTTAAATTTTCAACAACTTGAACCAACTTATTTTTTATCTTTCAGCAACAATTAACAATGAATGCACGAGTGAAATGCTTCATCGAGTGGTTGACCCTGCGCGAGGCGATCACCAGCGTGCGCTATGCACATACGTAGTTCTGCATTCCACGCCAATTACAATAATCAACCTACCAGTCTTGATCAGCGTCGCCGAATCGCTGGTGGAGCTTTCGAAGAACGCGTGGAAAAAGATCACCGTCGGCTTGTAGAAGTCGAAATGCGATTGTGCGAGCGCCCGGTCGTCACCCACGTTGATCATATCCGCCTGCAGCGGATTCTCACTGAAACGCCAAACGGTAACAATTAGTACGCTTTCATTACGGCCACAATGGCTTAATTATGCGGCGCCGTCATAATTGCAATATCGCCAAACGCCCAAGGCATCATATCGAGTTGGTTGCACTTTCATCGAACGCATTACGGTTATTCGTTTGCTGCACGCTCGCGCGTTTTCAATGCAAGAGATAAGTTCAGCAATTCGCTTAATGAAAGGCTGCCGCGCGTTTTCCTTCGTTGGGCGTGCATTACTTTCAATTGGCGCACGCTTCACGTTTACGTCACGTCTACAGGACGCGTAAAAAGTTATAATAATATTCAAAAAATTAAATTACAATTTTTCATGATTGTAATATATGCAACCAAAATGCATCTTACGTTATATTGACACTATAGATAAAAATTTCTTGAAAAATTGTAATTTTTAGTGAGCACGCGTTATATGAGCATGGAATGTATTTGTTGTAACAATTACAATGAGTTTAAAAGGCGTGGTTGGGCGAAATCCTTCGTGGTTCACCGACTCGGGATAAGTTTTATTGAATTAGTTAATGAACTGCGAGAAGAAGTCGAATGATTCGTAATGCAACCAGCCCCAATAGTATATCTGTAAGTGCTGATAAATTGATGCTGATTGCATTTCAAATTTTGCCAATTGATTCTTACGCAACACACGTCATTTGCAATTAATTGCAATTTATATGAATGAGCATCAAATACGTTTCATGTTACTTTCATTGCTGATGCAGGTTACAGCATAGATATTAATGCTAAACATTTTCTTACTTTATGTTTACAACGATTTCATATTGAACAATTCAAACAAAAATTGTAATTTGTTACTGGACGGTGCTGCCATCACATTGTACCATCAATTTTCAAAAAGTACTCTTATCAGCTATAAAAGTGTTATGTAAATGATAAACGGTGGGATGCAATACCGAAAATCAAGACAATGTTAAGAATTATAAACAAATTATTATAATTTTTTTCATTGCATAAGGGTGCAATCAACCACTGGTGGCAGCACGGTCGCCATTTTGCCGAAAAAAATCAACGCAGCATCTTGGGAATTTGTCTCTGATGCCGGTAAACGCGGTAAATGGAGAAATGCGTGCGATTAGAATGTGGAATTGTGCATTAATTACTAACGAATGAATGGTATTGTGTTGTATAATGAATAGTAAAAATCGTAATAATAACGGTAGCGTGCGTTCCGTGCCGGGTGTCGTGCAAATCGGGCAGTGTGGTGCGAATATGCAAATGGTAAACGCATTTCGTGCGAGTGCACCTCGTAAAAATGCTAAAATGATGTAAACACGCACCGCACCGGTGCAAGTAGACGTAATTTATTATTAATTAATGCATGTCTATGCCTGCGCGAGCGAAGAAATTTTTACGAATTTCTAGAGTACGACTACTCGCACCATTTGCACAACCACAGCTTTTTTCCTAAACATCATGTTCGAATTCCAGTTGCAAGTGTGGCCACCAATGATGTCATGATGTCAATGAGATCGCAGAAAAGAAAATGGCAAAAGGTTATAAGTTGTGAGTAAATTGAACAATCGAGAAAGTTTTCCTCGGCATTTTTCTTCGTGTTATTGATTATGTTGTTGTTCCAGGTGCATTGCGATGGAGTCTACAGCAAGTACAAACACCAATGGAGCGGCAGGCAACGAGGCACGAGCTCATAGATTGTCGCAGTTATGCAATCCTAATCAGCAATGCCGAGATTTCCATGCAAATCTCGCATTTCACTCGATAACATTCGACTGGCGTCTATTTTGTCCAACAACGATTCAACAAATGAATAACGCTCACCGATTGCAATCTCTGGAGCACGATTTCAATCCGATTCGTTGGTAATTATTACAAGCATTATTTACAACAACAATTTCACAACAACGTCAGACGTTTTCCCGTTCGATTGCTATGACATTGTCCCAGCAATCATGTTTGTACAATTAACAAACGTTGGCAGTATTAGTTGTTAACAATCAATCACCCAGCAAAGAGGTGCCCTTAATTAAAAACTCGCATTGAGTTGGCAAATCGTTTCGTGCTCGATCGACGTGCAATTGCGAGCGAATTTGTCGAATGCCAACGTATATCAGCCGATTGAAAGATAACAGCGTGTTGTCGGTTGTAAATTGAGCTGGTGTTGATAAATGACTTCTCAGGGAACTTGACACATAAAACGATTTGTGTCTGCCGGTCGATTGACCGTTTGAAAAATGCGTTTCGAATTTCTCGATCCATTTAAGTCATATTGCAGCTAATGAAGCACTTAAGTCAGCAACCGGACTTGTTGAGGCTTTAGGCTTTGTGCTCCGATTTTCTGCGTGCTTTAACAACTTCATGCTTGATTTGTTGGACTTCAGGCGTGGCGTTCATCAAAATTGATTTTAATTTTCACTGCATAAAATGAAGCAATCGATCATTTTATTGATTTATGACTTTATTTATTATCTTTCAACGTTTTTCAACTTTAATGTACTAAATTACATCAAATCATTCAAAGAAAAAATATTGTGTGAATATTTGAACTAAAATTGTAAATTTCCCAGGAATTTTTTGCTGCTGTTAAGTAATTAATTGCTGTCATAATTATGTTCATAAATTAGATGCTAATGCGATAATTAATAAGAACAATGAATGTGAATGCATAAATCAGTGTCTGTGCTAACTTTATGCGGGTCTTATCGGAAGATCGATGATAATTTGTGATAAGCACGTGTTGCAATTGTTGATGATGCACAGGAAATTTGAGATTTCTGGAAATTTCACAAATTTGCACTTGAACTTATGACTTTTCCGAAATAATTACTAGTGAAGATGTTGAAATGTTCACATTAGTTTTATGTTCGCAATTAATGTTTGTACTGAGCAATTATTCAATTATCAATCAAGCTCAAGGTTTTCAGAAATAATTAACCACAATTTTTGATTCAAAATGTATGAAGTTGTAAAATGTATTCGAAGCAAAAATTAAGATTTTGTAGAGATGAATTCAAAAAGTAGATCGCAAATGGAGTAGCAAATGAACAGGAAACAATTAAAATCTAACAATTACCTTGTATACAATTCATAGGCGATATCCCGAATGGGATTAATCGTCGGGCATTTCGTCTTGTCAACCGGAAATAGCTGAAGATACGCGTCCTGGAACGTGATGCCCGGCGGTCCTGAACATTATTACATTCAACTAACATACAAAAACACGTTTCCAATTATCTAATTACCAGGCAACGAACTCAGAAGACACACAAGCAAATAAGGTCCAAAATCCATACTTGTAACTAATATTTTTACTAACAGAAATTATTGTTTTAGCATCGAAACTAATTGCAGGTTGTTAGTTTCAGGTGGAGATCTTCGTCGCGACTGAAATGCGCTCACCGGACAGCGCAAATCTATAGCGAAATGTGGAGTGCAAAATAATGCAGGCAGCAAATTAACAACGGCCGGATTAAAACGTAATGCAAGTACGAACTATATTACGTTGGTAAATGCGTAAATTGTTGTAATAGTCTGCCACCACCTGCTCTTTCGTGTCAACGAATGTTAATTAACTAAAGTTCATTTTGCTATGAATTCCAAAACGAATTTTTTCATTTAGCATCAAATTTGATTTTCTAAAGACGACACATTTTTAGAGTCTTTGTTACTGTTCAAAGATAATTTCCAGTACAACTTTTTATTCTAATTTGATAAGCTGCAATGTTTCAAAATGTAAATCCATTCTTACATTGATGTAATTAACATTGTTTAATTTTAGGTACTTACGGAGTATACAATTCATAAGAGATATCACGTTTTTGGTCGATTGTTGGACATTTCGTCTTGTCGATTGGGAACAATTGGAAGTAGGAATCCTGCCAGTAAACTCCCGGCGGTCCTGGAACATAAAAGAAATGAAATTTTCATTTTTGAAAGGTATAAATCAATAATTTCTTTTTAACTAACTAACAATAAGTCTTATATTATTAATATCAAATAGCAATATCGCTATATGAAAAATCGTTTTATATATCAAGCCAGAAAAAATCTGGAGTGGAAATTTGTGAACATTTTGAAAATATTGATATCCTTTTTGAACGTTAGAAATGCATAATTTTTACATCTAATAAGGTCATAGACAGTATCTGAGATTAATTTATTGTTCTAACAAAACACTTAAATAGTCTAATTATATTCATAACAATGGTTTCAAATGCCAGCGAAAACGTTAAAGACAGAAAAAAATGAAATTTCAAGGGCACGTTCATATATTAATTTAAATTTAATATATCAAATTTCTTTCTGAATTTCTAAAGCAAATGTCAAAATCATTCAGTTTTATTAGTTATCATTAAATCCTGTTTAGGAAACGCAAGAATTTCTTTATGATAATTACTTGTATATCGTTAGATATCAGATTAGAAAGTATGAGTTGAGTTATCTCTTGATATTCATGACTATTTAATATAAAACATATATGATAATGAAATAATTACCGGGCAATGAACCAAGCAAACACACCAACATCACATTACTCGCATCCATCTTCTTAGAAACACTAGATAACAAACTCACAAATAACAATTATGCAAATTTCCACTGGCAAATCAAAACACGGAATTTATCCAAAAAAATTCACATTGGCCCGATTATAAATTCGTCCCCAGATTAGAATTTCGATAGATTATTACACATGTAATTACAAACAATCATTGCTCGAATGCAACAACCCAATAACTTGAAACAATGCGAACGATTCGTGCTTAAATTTCGTAATTTCTTCAGCGATAAGAACACCTCTATTCGGGATAGATTGAATATGTTTGAGGCACGCGCCAATGCGATCGTTGGACCAAAACTGTCGGGCTGGTTGGCAGGAAGGCTGAAGAAGACGAAGAAATTCGCTGCGCTTGAATTGCACTTGAATTTTGCATGCATGATGCATTGATAGCGTGTGGTGGTAGCAAAGCGAGGTGATAGAGGTACTAAAAGCAAAACGTGGTAGAAACATTGCCCACAAAACGCCGAAGAAATGGAAGTGCAAGGAGAGTAGTAAATTCCCGTTCTTGTTCAGCTTACTTGAATCATTGAATATCACATGAAACAAAGGGAATTCATAGTTCGTTGAGATGGAAAAGGAGAAATGTTCTTCCTTCTCCCATTCTGCACGCTTGCGTTAGCTTTCTCCCAAATGCTATCAAATGCACGCGCTGCCTGTGATTTTCGCAATTTTTTTTTGCATGTAATGGATACTAAAATCTCACAATTTGTAATTTTGTAATTGAGTTGTTTACACGTGAAATTATTTCTAAATTATGCATTATTCTCTTTAGTTGTCACATTAGATGAAGTAATCTTATGCAAATTAATTTTCTACCATGAAATTGCCATAAAAATGTTTATGAGAAGAAATTCAAAGTTAACAACATTTTTATTGTCTCATTTTGACTATAAGTTATCATTCTATTGATAAATGAAATGGTTTAACATAGAGATTAAACATTCACAGAATAAACAAATACAAAAGTAGCAACAATGCAATAAATTTCGTTGTAATATGACACTGATAAATTTATTGAACTCGAACGAGTAAGGAAAAATTAATTGCGCGCTCGTGCGCTGCAATAAATAACAATTCGATTGTCAAGTTCAGCCAATTTTGCAAATCGTTCAACACCATATACGTGTCCGGGAAAATTAATAACAATTACCATATCGAGATATCTATCTTACAGCAATAAAACCATAGGAGATTGAAGCAACTACTGTAATTAAATTCCTCGTTACATTGAAAATTGTTAACTGAAGAGAACTTCATTCATTTTCATGGTTTATTAACATCAATATTACATAACAATAACAATTCAACTTCAATTCATTTACAGGAATGTAATTCCAATTGATATTCATAAATCACGGAAAGAATTCGATTTAATTGAATCACAAAAACAATCGATTGCTTTGTTTTTATGCGATGAAATGGCGGAAAATGCGGACATGCAATAATTCACACTAACGATTTCCTCGTTCGTATGGTCGTTGATCGTTGCTCGTTGGTGATGGTCGCCAATTGAAGTCGCAAAATCCGCAAGAAGTGTATCGAGTTTCGTTCACGTTCATGCACTCGTTCTTGGCACTCACTTTTGCAAACTTATTACATGTAGCAATAATCTGTAAACGTTCGTGTTTGCAAACGCGTTCCATATGCTCACTCTCATTTAGAAATTTGTCAGGCTTTTTTGGATGTTTATTACATGTAAATCATTCCAATACGAGTTTTCACTTTTGTTATATCTCTCATTTGTCTTAACAACTAATTAATTAATTTGCGAGCATTGGAATGCTCTTAAAATCATTCAAATCGGATCATTACTTCCAGAAATATTTTCTTAATTAGAATATGTAATAATTTCTTGTTTGTTTTAGATTCTCCAATAATGGAATTCTCGTTGAATGCAGCAGGTAATTATCTAATATCATTACGGGCTAATTAATTGTAGGTATAAAACGCATTAATTGGTTATTTTAATAATTACCAAGAAATCAAAAATGTTGGAAAACTTCCCTTTGGAAATTTTTTCAGTATAGGCAACCCAATCAACAACCACCCCCAAATTTTTCCAAATTTATTTTTTTGCGAAAATGTGCAATACTACATCCATAATTACGTAAACAACACTTGAGAAAGGTGGACAAAACAACATTCAACACTTTCCAAACGTGTTACAGTTCCTGGCATCAAACAGCACATTCCCTTTTTTGATTTATACATTTTCCAACATATTTCTCGCCATAATCCAGTAAACCAAATGGGTTTTTTGCACTGCTTAACGACATACATTTACAACCGCCAAACGAGGAAATCGCAGCGGTCGTGAATGCATATTAATTGGACAATAATTGGTAATAATGGGTAATGAGACCAATATCACACAAATGCCGCTTGTTCTTGCGGTTTGTAACGCAATTGGGTGACATAAAATCACGGAACCGACAATGCACAATGCAAATTTCTATCCTATCAGTATATCAATAACGTTTTCTTCGAGGTGATATAGATTTTCAAAGTAATTGATAAACTTATTTCTGTGTGCAGTATTGCAACGTGCAAAAGATTGCGTGGGTATATTATTATTACGGGTAGAATTGCATAATAAATAAATGGGTACTCGTGAATGAAAAGAACGTGAAATGCGCTTTTAAATATAATATTTAAACATGAGAATGAAACCAATTGCATCGATGTATCATTTGATACAATCTCCTAGATTCTAGCTCCTAGATGTGTGAATAAATACATATCAACGGAAAATCTAGAGTTTATTCATTGGCAAGTGTTACAACAATAAGTTAACAGTAAAAGTAACTTGTACTTTCTCTGATTTATGCCATAATAATGTATAAATTAATTGCATTTAAGATCATATGTATACATTTCCGCCATTTCTTTTTCAAGCTAATTATCGAATCTAATTAGTCAACCAGCTATTAAAGGGAGAAAATAACATTATGTAATGGGTAAATTTCAATTTAAGAACTTAAAAAATCATTTGGTTTCATGAATTTCCCATTTTCAAATTTCAAAGGGATCAAAAGTAATAAATTTATGGATTAGGGTATTCTTATCCTTTTCTAACCCATGAAACTCTCGTATACAATTCTTCAACAGCCATAACAGTGCTGCATCCATGTAATGTATACCAAAAATGTTGTGTTGGCCGACAAGGTTATATTTTTCAATGCGATAATGCAAAAAACAATGTAAAAATTAACAAATACTCAATTGTTTACTGTGATTATGGAAATTCAGCTTTAACATAATGTTCTGGTCCTACGCTGTGTTAATATCGTGCATCAAAGCGTTGCTTATACCGGCATAGTAATACATGCAGGTAACCATAATCACAACCTACTAAAATTCCAATTTTTCAGTCGCTCAACAGACTTTGAAGTACATCGAAACTGGCTGGCAATAACACACAACCTCGATGTGGACAAATGGTACTTTGAAGAAACCTCAGAGTGGACCCTGGATTATCCCCCATTATTTGCCTGGTTTGAGTATGGACTCTCCCATATTGCTAAGCTGTTCGATGCTGAGATGCTCAAAGTGCAGAATCTGGGGTATGCATCTGATGCAACCATCCTATTCCAAAGACTCTCTGTAATAGCTACTGATGCAGTGTACTTCTATGGAGTTTATTTATGCATGAAAATGCTGGGAAAACAATGGCGATCTCAGGTAGTCCTTCCAATATTGATGCTGGCCAATCCAGGACTCTTATTAGTGGATCACATA
The DNA here is from genome assembly GCA_030264555.1 of Aleochara sp. GC000083. NCBI lineage: Eukaryota > Metazoa > Arthropoda > Insecta > Coleoptera > Staphylinidae > Aleochara > Aleochara sp. GC000083. The sequence goes on along the minus strand of JARJDZ010004342.1, from coordinate 19,585 downwards.
CACTTCCAATACAATGGAATCATGTATGGAGTGCTCCTGATATCAATTTGCAAGGTAGTGCAGAGAAAGCTGCTTCAGGGAGCATTTTGGTTCTGCATTTTGCTCAATATGAAACACATCTATGTGTATATTGCACCTGCATACTTCATCTACTTGCTAACGACATATTGCTTGACTCTTCCTGAGAAAGACAAGCCAAAGAGTGCATTCAGGATTAATTTAAGGAATAGCTTTAAATTAGGCTTGATTGTAATGGGGATATTTGCAATAACATTCCTGCCATTTATGAATCACATGGAGCAAGTTCTAAGTCGTTTATTTCCGTTCAAACGTGGGTTGTGCCATGCATATTGGGCCCCAAACTTCTGGGCTTTGTACAATATTGCAGACAAAGCTGCTGTCATTTTAGGTAAGGCATTAAACCAAGTTTTAATTTGTTCTAATCATAATCATTTTAGTTTCCAAGATGGGGTTGGATTTGAATTTGGAGCAAGCCTCTATGACTGGCGGATTGGTCAAGGAGTTTTCACATTCCGTCCTGCCTAGCATCACACCAAAGATGACAATGATCCTGGTTGCTTTGTCAATGCTGCCTGCAATGTATAGATTGGCTCGATCAACGCACAAACCGAATAATTTCATTCGATGCATCGTTATTTGCGCCCTGTCGTCGTTTATGTTTGGATGGCACGTTCACGAGAAGGCGATCCTCATGGCAATTATTCCTCTGGGGTGAGTTTTTGCATAATTTCATTTTTCATGCGCCATTTTTGAGAATTGAGAAAATTTGAAAGAATTGTTTTGTTGCAGTATTTTGGCAACTGTTGAGAAAGGAGATGCTAAAACGTATCTGCCTTTGTCAATCATCGGACACTATTCATTATTTCCGTTGATATTTCCTCCGGAATTATTGTTTATTAAATTCGCGTTAGTAATTTTGCATGCGGCTTATGCTTTCCATAGTTTGCACCGTTTGCAGTTGTTTCAAATTTGCCAAGTTACATTACCATTCATGAATGGTATAGAAAGCGTTTACATTTTGGGATTTCTCCCAGTATTCGTATACTGCGAAATTCTGCATCATTTTGTGCCGTATTTAAGTCACTATCAATTTTTGCCGTTGCTAATTACATCCGTTTATTGCGCAATTGGCATTACATACTCATACGTTAAATATTATACGTACTTCTTACTGATGTGCAAATAAAATTGCCTATGCACAAGGGGTTATTATTTGCAAAACATTCTTTTGTTTTTCGATTGTTTATACAATTGAGTGTTTACAAAGTTGCCTATATTAGAGGTGCGAATTTGACATTAAAATTCAATTCGTGAATTGTTTTCCTAACGTTTTTGCAACAAAGTTCGTGGAAAAAGAGATTTGTTTGCACTGGCTGGATGCCGCAAATTAGCAAGATAATTAAGTGACATTAACGCTGGCCCACACGAATCGCCCTCCGTGAATGCACAATCAAACATCGTAAAATCTGCGCCAGCGGCTGCGACATTGGTCAAACGGGGCGCATTTTGTGTTTGCTGAGTGCGCGCCGTCGACAAAAAAAAAACGAACGTCGTGGTGGCGGGTGCGTTGGAGGCGGCTGCGCTTAAAAACTTATAGTCTTCGACGAAACGGTCAGTTCTTCGTCGGCGGGCGCAGCGATCACATCACCAGCCCCCCAGCAGCTGCCTCGCAAGATGTGGCTGTCGCTCACGACCGTCCTGGCCGCCGGCTGCCTCCTCCTCGTCGAAGCGCTCACGAACCGCGAGCTCGAGATGAAGTTCCAACTGAGGTACGTATCCCTGCCAATCATTCGCACCTGGTGCGTCGACGAAGATGACCGTTTGTTGGCTTGATTGAAGAACGCCTGGGGAATGGGAGCGCGAATGGCACCAGGAGCGCTACTCGCGCTGCCGCGACAGCATCACCAGGCATCTGCGCTGGGCGTGCGAGAAGGACATCTACAAGCTGAAGCGCGCTGACGATGGCGTCCCGGACATCTTCGCCAGGAAGCGCGCCGAGAACGAATTGCTGAGATCGTCCGCCTCTTTGGACAGCGGTGACGACGAGGTCGTCGCATTTCCATGGTACTCCCAAGAGTCGGCATTTGCGATGCTGCGCACCCGACGTGGACGCTATCGACGCTCCGGGGTTATCACGCAGGAGTGCTGCAGCCTCACGGGATGCACCTGGGAGGAGTACGCCGAGTATTGCACCCAGAATAATCGCAAAGTCCCGCATAAACGCTACGAACTCGTCAGCAACTACTAAAAATGGCACCAAATCATCTACAAGACCGAAGAGAAGGGCATTAAGTCAATGTTTTAAGTGATGTTACCTTTATTACCATTCTGTTGTGGCTGGAATTTCTAATTTATGTTAACAAATTCAATAAATAAATAAATAATGTTTAATATAATATGATTAGAGGCGACATTTTGCGGTTTACTTTTATGACAAGTTTTGCTACACCAGCGACACCGGTGTCAGATGTTAATTACTAATTTATCAAAATTGTTGCGAATTGTTGCAGTTTCTTTATTGAAGAAGGAAATTTTACAGGTTATTTGAAACATTTCGTTTATTACATTGAAATTGCAACAATTATTAACGTTTGGAGGCATAAATATTTGTTTGAAAGTTAATAATCAAAATAGCCAACTTGAAACGTCAATTTCAATGACGTTGAAACAAAATATAATTTGTCAAACATTTAATGGCGTCAATTAGAGATTAAAGTGTGAAATCGTTACATATTTCTTTGGCAAGTACCAAATTCACTCAGCCAGCATGCATTTCAAGCAAATGAAACTCAACGACGTGTGGCGCATTTGCAACAAAATCCGTGCAGCAATCTTTCGTGTTGGTTTCAACCTATGGGATTACTATGCGCCACTGGATCCGTACAAAAATGGATTGATTTCCGGTAAGCTACCCTCTGAAACCGCCCCCCAGGTATCAACCTCCAACTTGCTTTCAGAATCCGCCTTCGTCTCGGTGCTCAATGGAACGTTGCGTTCGACGATTGGACTTTCAGACTACGAAATCGGCGAATTAACCGACTATTTTCGCGTCGCTGATGGACGCATCTTCTACACGCAGTTCTGTGACGTCATCAACAACAGCGGTAACTCCTGGTGCAACTCCCACAACCATTTGTACCATAGAGTTTGTTTTCGTTTGCAGTCCCGGAATTCAGGAAGAACGCGAACATCGTCACCGGGTTGGAATGGGAGGACCCCATGCAGGTGAACCGACTGAGCATCAGCGAGGAGCGCCGACTCAGCCTGCTGCTGACGAAGATCGCATGCGTCGTGAATCTGCGCAAGCTCGTCCTGCGGCCGTTCTTCCAAGACTACGAGCTGGTGGCGAAGAACAACGGCACCGTGACGCTGGCGCACTTCGCACGCGTCCTCGCCTTCCTCAACATCACGCTCTCCGCCGACGACTTCAACCTGCTCGTCAAGAAGTACCTGAAGGACTCGTATACGATCAACTATGTGGCGTTCGTCGCCGCCATCGAGGAGATCGTCCAGTACCTGGAGAAGCACGGCGTGCTGGACCTTGGAGGGGACCTCATGACGCAGTTCCCCGGCCGCGTCATCAACGCCGAGCTGCCGAAGCTCCCCCGGCCGGAAATCGGCCGTATCATGGCGTCTAGCGTCTTCGGCAAGCAGAGCATCTTCCACCCGTCGCTGAATATTCAGCCCCAGGTGAAGACGCTCGTGGAGATCATCAAGCGCATCCAGCGCTACGTCTACGAGAACCGCATCCGTGTCAATGAATGGTTCCGAGTCCGTTTTCAATGCTCTTAGTTGCAAAACATCCAATTTTTTGATATTCTTTCAGGATTTTGATCCTCTAGGTCAGGGAAAGGTCACAGTCTCGCAGTTTCATCGCGGGTTGGATGCGATGGGCATGAGCGGGCTGCAACGTCTCTATTTGTCGCTGCCAGAGGTGAAGACGATCTGCATTCAGTACGCGGACCCCATCGATGCTACACGCGTTTGTTGGAAAACCTTCGAAGATGACATCAATCACGTCTTCAACGTCAAGGTACTCCCCTGTTATTTATGTAACTGTAATAACTTTTTTGCCGTCGAATTAGGAGCTGGAGAAGATACCCATGCTGAAAGTGCAGAGCCCTCCGATTGATATCGAGGAGTTGCCGAAAATTGGGACTAAGGATTGGTCCAAGGTGCCCATCACAAGACGAGATCTTTGCGAGGAGACCGTCACGAAGGTGAAGAATCGCATCATGCGTCGTAGGATTTTGTTGAAGCCTGTTTTCAAGGATTATGATAGGTAAATTTTGCATTCGAATGTTTTTGCGCCATTTTGTTGCTATCAGCCATTTTGTTTACACGCGCATCTAATGATAAATTCACCTGGTCCACGATTGGATGGATAACTTTGCATTTTGCAATTTTATTGATATGTTGTGTAATCAAAATGGCTGAAAATGTATTCGAATGAAATTTCAATGACAACTTGTCATTTGATTCCAGACATAACAACGGGCACGTTTCTCGTTCACAAATGCGTCAGAGTTTGCTATCTAATGGAATTCTACTCTCTGATGAAGAGTTATACGCTTTGGAGGAGCGTTTCAATGATGACATTGGATTCAACTATTACTGGTTCATGAAGGAAGTCGAACCCAAACCTCATGAAGAACCATTGGTACGAAACAACTTTTTCAAATTCATATTTCACTATTTCAACAATTTTGACATCCATCGAACACTTGTCTATATGTTTAACTTTATTACAACAATTACATGTCATATTTTGGCATGAAATAACAACTCAGGCAACTAACAAATTTTGAAAATTTTCAGTACTCTGGTTTCTTCGCTGAAATGCAGAAAGTAAACGCCCCACGTAAATGTCCAACTGTAGATCGCAAAGAATACGACATCATTCTCGTCCTTGCAAAGATAAAGGGAAAAGTCGTGAGGGAACGCATCCGTGTGATCCAATTCCTCCAGGATTTCGACAAATGCAATCAACACGTGATCAGCCGCGATAATTTCAAACGCGGATTGTCAAACTGTCGCTTCGATTTGACCGAAACCGAATTGGAAACGCTAATGAACGTGTACGTATAATTCATATCCAGATATTTCTATATTAAGTTTGTTTTGCAGGTTTGCATCGCCGATGAGACCTGGTTGTGTGGACTACAAACGCTTTGCAGAAGTCGTCGAGGAAGCTTTCACCCAGGCGTGTCTGGAACGAGCCCCGTTATTGCTACCCATGCAGCACATCCCGACGCGTGACTGCGAACGCAACTTCCTCAATTTCGACGAACGCCGCATCCTCTCGGTGGGCATTCAGAAATTGTCCAAGAAGCCGGAGCTGCAAATGAACCTGCTCTCCATTTTCGAGGTAATTCGCCCACGCTGGCTCCCCGTTTTATCCACTTCATCATAAACGCGCTACGTTTTGGACGCCGTGTCCGAACGGCAATTGTTGTCGCTGGTCGTAAAATTATTCGCTAGGACTTCTAGTTATTTTCTATTGGAAACTTATACCCTCGCGTGGGCCGTGCGCGCACAAATGAGCACGGTAAACAAGTGCGCGCACGGCCTTATTAAAAGTTACGACCGATTTGCGGCGCAGCGCGACAACAAAATAAAGATAACGTGCAAACATTTGCGCGCCCAACCGAGGCCATAAATCCGCATCGCGCTATTGTCGCTCTGTTTGCTTGCGCAGGACTACGACAAGACGAAATGCGGCACGATTTCCCAGGAGCACTTCTTGAAGGCGCTCTCCATGCGCGGCATGTACAACCTCATCTCGCGCTCCGAGTTCGACATGATCTGCAAGTGCTTCAGCTTCGAGCGCGGGATGCGCGACGAGATCGACTATCGAGCGTTCATCAAAGCGTTGGACATTCTGCACGCAACTGATAAGTATAATCCGTTCTAAATCACCAGCGAAATTGCCATCATCACATCATCATATTCATCAAATAAATCCCATGCATTTGAATTTCGTGTCCAATTGAGTTGGGGGCGCCACTTCGGCGTTCGGGCAAATTCGGGTCGTCTTCCGGTACGCGCGCGGCGTCAGTACGTGATGCGCTTGCGCGCGCTGGAGCGCCCGCGTCATGGCTCCCGCGCACGTTCCGGCGCGTCCGCTCCCTCTTCTCGTTGAACAGTTGCCAAGAGCGGACGTTCGTGCGTTTCAGTTGTGTTGTTCACTTAGTTTAGCGCCAAGCGAATCCAGCCAGACCAGCGTGCGCAGTGTATACACATACGCACACACAAACAAACACCACCAGCAGCAGCGGTAGCGGCCAGCGAGAAACAGTTAGCGACGACGAGCAAAATGGCCAACAGTCAAGACGCGAGTATGGAGAACGGCGAGGACTTCTCGCAAGACGTGCGCACCGAGGCGAACTTCCTGCAGGACGACCAGATGAACGGCCAGCAGGGCGAGTCGAACGGCGAGAACGGCGGCGCCGAGGACACCGCCGACCTGCCGATTGATAGCGGCAGCGCGGACGCGCCCGGCCGCGACGACGACAGGTATGTACCATTCCCATTTCTTGCGCACGCCTGGTGCACCAAGCGTTCTGTGTCCACGGGTGAGGTGAGTTGGTGTCAGCCACACGCATATACTGCCGGCTCGAATCGATACCATTTTTGCCTGATATCAAGTACGCATTGTCAGTAACGAACACAACAACTCGCTCGCTCTCTGTCGGTGATGAGCGGCAAAATCTCAATGCATCGGCGCCATCGTGCTCATTTGGCGATAACGATTGTGACGGATGCGATCCGCCGAGGCGTATTCGGCTTGTAGATGTGATATTTTTGAAATTCTCTTGTGCTATCTGTAAATATTCATCGTCATGTTTGTTACTGCGCCCGGCCGGGCATTGGTCTCGCCGGAGAGAAAATGGCGCCCGATGCTGCTCTAGTTGCTCACAACGCCGAGATGTCTTGCAATCTTTGTCGCTAGGTTAGGATAATAATGACGATTTCGATTCGAATTTTTATAATTGAACACATTAATCGACCGCCCCCGAGGGCGTTTGTGTCCGGCACGAATCACCGAACCGGATGCGTGGACGACATTTTGTTTTCGGCGTTTCGCAGCCTACGCATTATTCTCCTGGTGCGTTGGATTCGTGCTGGCGCAATGCCCCCGGTTGTGGTCCCATGTTAAAAACATATTTAGACTTAATTGTTTGTATGATTCGATGAAATTTGCTGTTGTAACTGTAACCTTAAAATTTTCAGCATCAAGAGACTCAATATTTTCTGTACACTTTGATTGTAAATTTTCTCTCAACCACTCAATTCAGATTGCTTGAACAACCGTGGAGTAACAACCGGAAACACACATGTAGAGTCGAACCGGAACGAACCACCAACGTAGAGTTTTGCCATATATATATATATTTAGCGATAATTTTGTTGTCTTTAATATCTAATAACTGCACACGTTTTGCCATTTTTTGCAATCAATCAGTCAATCAATCGAGCGAGCCGAACGAACGACGAGAGACGAGCACAGTAATTGCCATGTGTTTCTGTTGGTTTCCATTTTTTATGATTACTTTGATTTTTATTGTTGATTGTCACAAAGAAATTGGCCGTACAATGTCTTTTTGGGGGCGCTCTGTGTGTGTAGGCTGGCAGGGTTATATAGCGATGTCTATACAATTAACCAGGCTTCCTTTCCTCCAGGTGAATGCTGTTACCCTAGAAAAGGAAGGGGCGATGTGTGATGCGAAATGGGGGCGAGAATGCGCTTCGACGTCGAGATTGGGACCCATGGTATTTATCCTTGGGCACCTTCTTCTGCCAATTTTACCTCCTCTAACTAGTAACACATCTAGTTGTATACCACAATACAGATACGATTACTTACCGATTTTTTAGTGATCTAAGAGATGATCCGAGATTCTCACTCACGTTTTTGTGTTGTTGGTGGCCAAATCACAGCCGTTTTGCCAAAATATATGCTGGTCACACGCTGATCGATTGATTCACGTGCTAAACGAATAACGAAATTTGTAAAACTTCCAATGCTATAATAATGATTGTAAATTTTTTGCATTTTGCAGAGTAACGTTAACATTTATGATTTGATTTTTTGCTCTCTTTTTGTCATTCATTTATAGATTTTACAGATACTCAATTTGCAGATGAGATTTCCAATTGATTGAGAACTAGGAGATTCAAGTTCAGAATAATGTGTATCTTAATTATAACATACTCTTATATAATATTTGCCGTACTTTTATCTTTCCATATTTAGAGTTTAACATATAATGCTATATCGTACAACAACAATTTTAATATTCGAATCGATAGAGAACCGAGATCAAAGCGAGAAAGTCATTATCAAAGATTATCCTTATCTGTATAGAAGTCAAGTCAATTGTAGTTACCAAATGCCTTAAAAAAACATCTCTTGGCGCGTCTCCACGACCCGATCACTAATTCGACGCTTGTTTTCTTGTTCGCAGAAAGTTATTTGTTGGTGGGCTGAGTTGGGAGACGACAGACAGTAAGTCACTTCACCATTTCCCCCCTGTTTTCCCACCAGGTTACTAATTCCGGGTTGATTTTCGCAGAGGAATTACGTGAACACTTCGGCAAATTCGGCGAGATCGAGAGCATAAACGTGAAGACAGATCCGAATACGGGACGATCACGCGGCTTCGCTTTCATCGTCTTCAAGAACGCCGACGCCATCGACAAAGTCGTCGAGGCCGGCGATCACATCATCAACAACAAGAAGGTCGACCCGAAGAAGGCCAAGGCACGACATGGCAAAATCTTCGTTGGAGGACTCACAAACGCGTTGTCGGACGCCGACATCAAATCGTTCTTCGAGCAGTTCGGCTCCGTAAGTCGCCACATTCAGCTCCCAATTTATGACTTGTAATATCTGTATTTGCCGGGATAGATTGTCGACGTGGAGATGCCATTCGACAAGACGAAGAACCAGAGGAAGGCGTTCTGCTTCATCACATTCGAGTCCGAGCAGATCGTCAACGAGCTGCTGAAGACGCCCAAACAGACCATCAATGATGTCGAGGTACGTTCGACTTTGAATTGTTTTTTTGATGTTGATTTCGCCGAGTTGCGGGTTCGATTCACATGATGTTACCTTTTGTCAGTTCTGCTACTGAGTATCTTTGACGATGTATACCACTGTCTGAAGTTTCGCACCCATCCATTGGGAGCAAATTGTCTCCGGAGGGTGCTGTCCGAGTATCGTGGACGATTTGACTGATGGTTGTGTTCCAGGTGGACGTGAAGCGAGCGACGCCGAAGCCGGAGACGATGGCGAACATGCGCGGAGGTCGGATGATGCGTGGCGGCGGCCGCGGTCGCGGCCGAGGCAACTACGGCAACGCCAACTGGAGCAACTGGGGCGGCAGCGGCGCGTACAGCGGCTACGGCGGCCAGGGCTACGGCAGCAATTACGACGGCTACGGCGGCGGCAATTGCGACTACTACGGCGGTGGCGGCTACGGCGGATACGGCTACGGCAGCTACGACTACTCGAGCTATGGCGGCAATTATGGTAAATACTCTAACAACAGCAGGCATTAAGTTCTAGTTTACAAGAAACGAAACAAGCGTAGGCGTTGGCGTTCAGTAGTGTGGGACAAATCCGATTAATTTCGCCTCTTTAGTTTCTTCATTTTCTCTCCGTTTTGTTTCTCTTTTATACACTCTCATCATCAGCAACGACGACATTTTCCGCATCGCGCGACGGCTTCGCTTTTTCCGCCTCTGGAAACTTCCGTACGCGCGCGTTTGACCCTTCTTTTTCTCACTTTCGACTTCGCTTTTTTTGCCGAGTCTGCCTCTCGGAAAACCCCAACACAGGTATTTTTTCTTCTCTCTGTCTCGGAGAAACGCGTTTTCTGTGCAAGGCTGGCCATCCGTCGTTACTGCATGCCAACGTAGACAACTTCTTAATTAAGCCAATAGCAGAGTATTTGCTCATAAACGAATCAAAAGAATCCCACAATCAAAAAGATGAATACGGGCGTCGTGTAGCTTGATTACTCCTACTATATTTGCAAGCAATTCGTAGGAATAATCAATTTACGTGCAGAGCTCTGTACAGACGCAAGAAATGATACCCAAAAAAGACGCCCACACAATGCGCGATTCGTGCAGTCGCGTAGGTCTGTTGAGCGGGCAAATTTGTTTTTAACAATCAAACCACAGCGGTAGCAAAGAATGTTTTGTTCCTACAATTATTAATTGATTTAACCACTCACACAACAAGTTACACACACGAACACAGCGCAGCGAAGAGTGCTGCGCCGAGAACGAACCCGAACCCTACTGACAAATATATAATATCTATATATTTTGATTGGAAATATGCATATAATCTATATATAATTTATATAATAAGAGTAGTAGTGGATGAAGAAGAAGCAGAAACCTATTATTTTTGCATGTTGGACCTTTATAAGACATGGAAATACATTGTGAAATCTAAAGAGATGCTAAAGGCTTGAATAAAGCGTTTTGTTGAAACCAAATAAATTTCATAATGTGTTTTCCATTATTTACTCATCTCTCTTTCTCTCACTCTCTTGACTCTCGTTCGTACACATTTCCGTGTGGTGTGTTCACGATGCATCTCCCGCAGATTTTCTAGCTCTCCGCCACCAGCGGGGCCACCTCCTGGGGGTTGGTGAATGTGGGCGTAGGGAGGGTGGGGAGGGGGGAAGAATGGTTGAGAACTATATGTATAACATGCAAATGCAGCGAATGCGCTTAGGGCAGATTTTCTAATCGTAACTTTGTTATATTCCGGTCCGAACCCCGAATGGGCACACACAGATTACGGCTACGGTAGCTATGAAGGCGGCTACGGCGGCGGTGGACGAGGTGGTGGTGGCAATCGCGGCAAAGGTACTGACCACACGTATATTCATTCTCTCTCGACGTACTCGTCCTCTCCATTTTTTTAGTTTGATTAATTCCAATCATTGTCGACACTAATATCAACGTGTTTGAAACTCCCGAAAACTCTCTGAGAACAACGCATTTCTCACAATTAGAGCGTCTGTTTGCCTTTTGGTTTTTTTGTTGTTAGTAACTTTTTAGTTCGGGTCCAACTTTTACTTGTAACTTATTACTTTTTTGGGTTGTTGTCTTGTGTGTGATGATAGTTGATTGATTTTTTGCAAACCTCAAATTGTCAGACCATCCCGTTGCAAGCAGTTTGAATAACGTTGACGTGTGTTTTTTGCTTTTTTAGGTTCCGGTGGTGGTTACAACGGCGGCAAGCAGCAAGGCGGACGCGGCGGTGGCGGCGGCGGCGGTCGTAACCAAAGACACCAACCTTATTAAAAAAGAAAGAAAAACGTTTTCATTTCGAGCGCAGAAACGAGAAAAGCAAAAAAGTAATAATTGTGATCAGAACCTTTTCTTTTCGGAAAAATTCGGTAAATATCATCTCTCTCATAGAATCATCTCGCTCCCCCCCACCACCACAACCACAGCGGCGGGTGGCGACTAATTAATAATGGACAGCCATTTGCATTTCTCATCTCTCAAAGGCAAAAACCTCCGTGTGTGTACCACGCAAAAACAAACGGCAAGCAATCAAGTACAACTATCGTCATCGTGCAAACTTCTCTCTGGAACCAAAGTCGAGTCATTCCATGTTTCGTTGCCCCCACAAACAAACAAACAAGAAATCATTAAACCCGCCCCCGGTTGTAGTTTAGGAAAGCGCCCGTATCGTATTTGTACCTTATTACCACCTGGTTTTCGCCCCCCACCGTCATTTTTAGTTCGTATTTTATTAATTACTGATAGATTTGTAAAAGTGTAGGTCGTAACGGTTTTAGTGCACGTAGAAGATGTTCTCTATATATAGACTATACCCCCCTATACTACTATGTAATAAATCGAATTAAGTTCAATCAATAATTAATATATTGAAGAATTAATTTACTCGATGGTTGCTGACACCAAATCGTTTTGGCGGCCATCAGTACAAAATATATGGAACTTCTTCTGTGTGAACAAACTATATAGAAATATTTGCAAATAATTTTGACGAATTATTTGATCGTATGAATGTGAATAATCGCGCGAGGGCCTCCCACACCCACCCGAAAACAAAAAAAGCGTTGTGCGGCGCTCGCAGGGCAACATTAAAATTGCGTTGATCGATCGCTCTTCGAAAATGATGGGCGTCGTCCCCCCAAAAAAGTGAGGAATTACTTAAAACTCATCGAAGAATGTCTTTTTATTTATATGAGTATATATGAATAATATTGCTAATAAAATTCTAATGTAACAAACAAACAATTCAGATACCTGTTAGCTGTGCGACAACATGATAAGATGAACTTATTTTTTAATATTTAAGAAATAAGTAGAGATAGTTCTCCTCCCCCCCTCTCAAAAAGATAGCAAATTAGTTAGTTGATTAACAATTACGAAACAGTTTTCTTCCATTTAATTAATGTGTGGAACACAATTTGCTAATTTAATCAGTGAATCATTGTGTAACATGATATTTTAATTTAATGCATTATACAGCACTTCGTGTAAAATTAAACGACATTTGTGTAAATGAGTTCTGATTAATCTCGCCATCATCCAACGCAATTTTGTTGCTTCAAGTCGTGGAGGGAGAATGTCCTACCTACTCCCTCCACGCTTCAAGTTGTGCGCCATTTTGTATTTCGCGCGCATGTAATTTAAATGCATCCGGCAACGCCGCCTGTCATAAACCGGAAGCGCGTCGAGCGCATGCGCGCGCCATCGGCGTTGTTCGGCGCGGCGGCGTCAACAAGATGGCGGTGGGGGGAGCTCGCTGTTCGATAGTGGCGCTTGCGTCGTCGGAGAGCGGCATTAGGCCTCGCGCGACGACAGACCGCGAATACATGAAGTTTACACCCTGTACATTGACGACATTTGCGGCGTTTTCTAGAATTTCGGCTTTCGTTCGTTCGCCTCCTTATTGTGTGCATTTTCGCTAGTTGTTAGGCCCCCGTCTTTAATGCCGTGTGCGCCCGGCGTGTAGCATCCCATCGGCAGCAGGCAGGTGAGTCCCGTACGGCCATAACGCGCCGCTTTTGACAGCGTTTTCGGCCCCCCATGCTTTGCGATCGACTGTGTCTCGCCCAGAGAGCACGCCAGCCGCCGCACGCATTTTGCGCCTCGATTGCGTCCGCCTGTGAAGTCCCCGAAGAGCGAGCCGCCCGCAAAACGTGCTGCTGCTTCAACGCCGAAATTTTGCGTTTGTGTGTGCGCGCGCGGCGGATGCGAAATCTCCAACTGCATCTTTCATATACGTGCGTTGCTGCTGCTGTTGTGCGATCTTCACGCTTCATTTATTTTCGCATAGGTTAGCTGCACGGCGCTTAACCATCATCACCGATAAACAGCGTTTTTAGGGTTGAGTGTGTGTGTGCGTGCGTGTGCAACAACAGCAACAAGGTAAACTCGCAGTTTGCAAATATTTTGGTGTGGTTATGGCGGCGCGGTTTTTCGGCGTTCGCGGTGCAAGTCTGCGGCGGCCCTTGCGGTCATATTCGCTCGCGTCTTCGCGAAACGCGAGCGCGGCGCCCATGTGGCCGCATCGTGGGCCCACGCTTCGCAGCATTCTTCGCTATCAGCGCGCATTATGACTCATATTCGATGGGTTTCAGGCACCTCTGCGACCTCCACGCACGTCCCATCGTTTACAAGCGCTGCGATCATCCCTTTCTGGGCGACGTCCTTAGATCTTCAGAGTCACTTGGCATTCAGGAATGGTAATGGAGGCTCCCCCATCTCCCGATAGTGTAGGACGGGAGTTCGTCCGACAATACTACACCCTGTTGAACAAGGCCCCAACGCATTTACATCGGTATGCAATTCATAAAGATCCATTACAGCATCTTGTTTTTGCTACGATAAACAATTGAAGGTTGTTGTTTGTGGGCAACTTTGGTTGCCTATAGTTTAGACATGTTTCTCTACGCAGAGATTCTAAACATTTTCTTGTTAAACATAAGATTTTGAGAGTTGTGATCATTGAAATCATTGATTTAATGATATTTGAGATGGGATATATGAAATAGGAAAGATAAATCAACTGCACAGCAGCAGTGTAATTACTCAATAAGGACTGTAAGTTCGTAATAGTAATTTGCTAATTGTCTTCAGGTTTTACAACAACCAATCGTCGTTTGTCCATGGCGGCTTGGACCCACCACACCGCGAAACCCTGCCCATGATCGGGCAGAAGCAGATCCACCAGAAGATCCAGCAACTGAACTTCCAGGACTGCCATGCGAAGATCACGCAGGTGGATGCGCAGGCGACCCTCGGCAACGGCGTCGTCGTCCAGGTGACTGGCGAGCTGTCGAACGCTGGACAACCCATGCGACGCTTCACGCAGACCTTCGTACTGGCGGCGCAAAGCCCCAAGAAGTACTACGTGCACAACGATATCTTTCGCTACCAGGATGAGATCATCTCCGATGAGGAGTGCGAGAACGAGGCGCGCTCCGGCGACGAGGGCGAGCTCGCTGGCGAACTGCCGCCGCTCGGCCAGCCGACGCCCACACTGGCCAACTACTACAACCCGAACAACGCTCCCATCCCCCAGGTCCCCCAGCACCATCAACACGTGATGCAACCTCCTCCGCAACAGCAACCGGCCCCCATGCAGCCACCAACCGTCAACGGCGCTGTCCACCAGGACGAAATCATGGCTGGGGGACTCCCACCTCACCTTACAGCTAACACATCTCCCACCTCCCTTCCACCCACTGCAAACCCCGCTCCCATCATGAAAAACGACGTGCAGGTCGCTCCCGTTCCGCTTGCCGCTGTTGAAGACATCCAACCGGCACTCTCCGCTGACGAGCCCCCATCTGGCGATGCTATCGAGAAGAAGTTCATGGACAACACGACCACCACGTCGAACGCGGTGGTCAAGCCGGAGGTAGACGCGACGACGGAGCCGTTGATTGCGTCCAACGAGCCGAAAACGTACGCCACGCTCTTGAAGTCTGGAAGTGGTGGTTATCCGATGCCTCCATCAGCGAGCGTCGCTGTGAACACCACCTCAGGTGGAGTGTTCGCCTCGTCGGCACCGCCGGCCAAGTCCGTTTCACCTGTAAGTACAACCTAGATGCTCTTTGAAGAAGTCATCCAACATATTTCGTTTGCTTCTCTAGCCGCCAGTGAAGATGGAGTCGCGCGATCGAGACTTCCAATCGAACATGCGCAATAACAACCAGCAGCGCCTCCCGGACAACGGCAACCGGCCGCACCCATCGGCGAACCGCCTCAGCGGAGGTCCCCCACGTCCGCGCCCCGAGCTGCGCAGCAAGCCGTACGACGACAACGTCGGCGGCAACTTCTACGCGCCGAAGATGTTCAACCTCTCCGAGGAGCGCCGGCGGTCGCAGAGCGGCAACTTCTCCGACAGCAACCAGCTCTTCCTCGGCAACCTGCCGCTGTCGGCGACCGAGGACGACCTGCGCGAGCTCTTCGAGAAGTTCGGCCCCATCGCTGACCTGCGCATCCACAGCAAGCTGAACAAAGCCGGCGGCGGACCTCCACCAGGTGCGCGCGCCCCACCCAACTACGGATTTATCACCTTCGAGACGCAGGAGGGCGTGCAGGCATGTCTTGCGGCAAAAGTAAGTACCACCTCCAACTTCCATGACCTTCATACAACGTGCAATGTCTAACTCCAACCCTTTGTAGCCGATTTACCTCCCCGGCAGCAACGGCGGCTCTACGCTGCTGAACGTCGAGGAGAAGAAGATCAAAGATCGGTCGTCGTTCGGCGGCAGCATGCGTAACAACCAAGGGGACAACCTGAGTCCGCGTCCGCCGCGCGACAACAACGGACCGCGTCGCGGCCCCATGCCCGGCAGTGGCGGGCAGCCACGTGGTGATCGCGACCGCCCCATGGGCGGTGGCGGGCCAGGTGGCATGGGCGGTAATCGACCCAACAACTTCAACCAGCGCGGCGGAGGTGGTGGCGCTCCGAACCGCGGACCTGGGGGAGGCGGCCCCAACAACAACACGTACGCACGCCGCTAGCGCTGCCCGGCCGTTAGCTGCCCCCCGGGCGGCCACCACGAACACTTATCATTCTAGTTGCGCGTGCGGGGACGGATCATATAATGTAATGTAATAATTTTGTGTGTGTGTGGGATGTGTACAGTGTTCTTGATTGATGAGGCGGGCGCGCAGGCGCCGCGCACGCCACGCTATCCGTAGCGTATCCTTCAGTATGTACTTTGGTGCCAATCGTGTGACCTGGAGCAACAACACGGCGGAAGCGATCCTTGGACGAGCGCCTACCCTCCCCCCACGGAGATGACGATGGCTGCGCTACCACCACCACCAACCCCACCCCCCAAAAAAACGACAAAACAACCGCAAAATACAATAAAAAACGCAAACAATATTATATTAAGTAGGAGCGCTGTCTCATGAGAAAAGAAAATGTAATAACACACATCCTAGCGACCACCACGAGAAGGCAGACAGATAATCATCAAGTATGTAGATACTTGCAAGGGCAGAAAACGAATCGCAACGCAGACTGCATTGTAATTTAGGTTTTTTTTTAACTTTCGAATGGCGTATGCGCACGTAGGGCTTTTGTTACGTGCGTCCCAGACGCCATTTTGATTAACATCTTTATTTATACGATATTAAACGAGAATAATCATCTCCAGCGCAATGCAAACGTCAGTCATCAGTGACTCTTGAACTCTCTTCGCAACAAAACGCAACGTCTTTGTTTCAAAATGGGGGGACAGTTTTATTTCATGCGTACGGTGCGTTATCTATGATTTCCTATATATATATATATTATTAATTCTACCATTATTCATTTCGACTAACAAAGTATTTTTATTACTGCGTGCGCTTTGCAAGCGAAACAATGAGCAAAACCCATTTTCATTCTCGGCTGTGCTAAAAACGACTAAACAAAGAAAAACAAAAACAACTAACTGCAAGGATGCCAACCTAACGAGGAAAAAACACTGTAGTCTATTCCCTCCCTCGGGCTGAACTTGAGCAATGAGAACACCATTTTCTGTTTAATTAATTACACATTGCCAGCTCTAATCGTTATTGTGATAATTTGTGCCCCTCATGCAATGACAAACAATAATCCAATGTGTTCTACCACCCACCCATATTTCCGGTTGAGTACGCTACAGTTGCGCATAAAAAACACAATTGACAGTTTGCATTTAATGTCAAATTAAAAAACGCAATCGAACACCATGCATCATAAATGCTTGCAGTGAAAGAATGTGAAGAGTGATGGTCGAATTGTGGTTGGTTTGAATTGCGACGCGCCGCTTTCTGCTGTGTGAGCTGTTTCTCATGTGTAAGCGATTTGTTTTCGAGTCATTATCTATATGTTAGTTCTGCGCCCCGAATTGATTTAATTACAAACTCGTATAACTCCATCAGAATTAACAACAAAATGGCGGCGCGTGACGCGATGAAATTTTCTACACACAAACACAACATAAGGCTAATCGAGTGACTTAAACAAACAAAGAAAAAAAAATGATTGTAGAACCGATATAATGATAGGCTAATTAATTTAATTTCGTAACTGATGAATTCGTTCTCTTCGATTTGCTCATCTAGTTTTTGTACAACTCTCGTTATCTTAGTTTCTATTTACATTTTTGTCAGTTGGGAGAAGCGAGCACATCAAAATGCGTTCGCGAATTTCATGTTGATGATGCAATCAAGCAACGTAATCAATCATTTGTACCAATTTGTAGAATTTCTCTCCAATACTATCGATTGTTGTGCAACAATTCTGCGCTAGGACAGCACGAAAAATGTGCTGCAGCGTGTGATATCTTGGAAAGGAAGCATGCAATTTATGGCATTTAATTTTTCTGGAATGAGCAGCTTCTTTTCTAAGATGATTTCGCATGCAGCTTTCATTTTTCGCGCTCTTTCGGATGGTTTCAATAGTTGATCAATGATGAGTACGTTCTGAGAACTATAATTAAGGCTGAAATTACTGAGTACATTCGTTTCATCATTCGTTTATTGTGTGGATAACATTCAGATTACTTCACCAGTTACTAATCAATTCAATAAACATGAAATGCAAAATGCGAGCCTTCTCTCATTTGCGCCTAGTAATTGCCAATCCGTTTGTAATTGTTTACTCGCAATTGAAACTAGCGTTACAGTCGCGACTAGATATACCAGCGTTTATATCTTATCATGTTTATCGCAATAAACTTAGTAATTTGCCGATAAGTACTCATTTGCTGTATTGACCAATAATCCTTGGCAATGATTACATTTTGTACTGATAGTTTAAGATTGATTGCATTACTCAATTATATTACGGTATTAGAGGGCATGCGGAAAATGATAACATCGATTCGACCCTCTAACGATTCTGTTATTTAAAAATGTTATAATATTAATGTTTTAATTAATTGCTTGTTTAAGTCCTCGAAAAATATTGGTGGCGCCACTGTACTATGAAAATTTGCTGTATACGTTCACGACTCAAATCCTAATGGGGGCGCTCAAATCGTCACATTTCTAATTGACAAGTCACATCTCTGACGGTATTTCATAGTTAGAAATCATTTTTTGCAGTGTCATTTTACAATTAAAAATTTATAATTAGGAGTCGCTTCAGATATGTACAACTAAACATGTTAGTCTAAGTTTGTTACTGTGAAGTGTTCACTAATCATTTGTGTATTTCCTATAGCTGGGAATCTGTGGATTGTTCTGGTATCATGGCCTACTTGCTTCACATATATGATTTGCAGTCGCAGCAATCAGAAATCATTTTTATATTCTGCACCACAAACCCATGATGGGCTTGATGGTAAATAATCACATGATGTCATGTTTCAGTTAATTAACATATTTTATAATTAATTTTAGCCTACCTGTGCTTGCATTTATTATGTATTGGGACCTGTTGGGAGTTCAATGACCTGAAGAAGATGGATGCATGGAAATATAGATAGAAGCTGTCTTCAAGTATTATGAGTGGCTACAATGCAGTAAAGTAGAAAGTGTGGCAAATATCCATTCCATTAAAGCAGCACATAATTTGTGAGTTAAGTTGAATTCATTCTTCTTGTCAAGTGTGCAAGAAAGTCTTAGCATGAGTTGAAACATTCTAGTTTAAATCATTCTGAGTCTATTGCTAATATGGGAGGAACTTGCAGTGTTCAGCCAAGCTGTAGTGCAATCCAATTAATAAGGTAATACCTATGTTTTGTATGACCACAAATGTGGTTCTTATTGTTAGTATATGTAACTCCGCTAAACCCGTCCCAAGCCGGGGGCCTTATCATGCAAGTGATAAGGAAGGAGGAGGGTTCGAGGAGTAACACCTCGTAAAAAAACCAGGGTTCAACTGGCTCCGGTTGATAGCACTCTGTAAGGGCTCCTGGTCCAGGGTTACAGGACTTAGGCAACCAGTGGCTGTTGCCAAACAGTCAAAGTAAGTTATATCAGCAAGGTTTTCGAGTGAATGCATGACTAGCAATGTTGCTTCTTCTTTTGCAGTTACATAATTTACTGGTGACAGCTAAGT
>JARJDZ010004336.1:0-32013 GCA_030264555.1 Aleochara sp. GC000083 | reverse complement strand
TGGCAACAATATGACCAGATGATGGTAGCAATGCCTTGCTGGGAGATTCTGGTGTCCCCCTCACTGGGCTGGAAGTTGGGCACTGAAGCATGATGTCTTGAAGTTTGTAGGCAAATAGTTACCTGCCATCATCGTAAGCATTGAACCATATGAATACCTACATAATCAAATTGTACTAGTCATTAGGAAATAAAAATTAATGTTTATGACTTACATTAGCTGTTAATAAAACAACTGTTATTGTTGAAACTATTACTTTGAAGTTGAGTGATAATGAAGACCCTATAATCCTGATTATGGCAATTAGCAATTGACTTATCTTTCATCAGCAAATTGCATGGCTGTAAAAGAAGAAGCAACATTGTTAGTTATGCATTACCTGAAAACTTTATTGATAAACTTACGTTGAGTCTGTAGTCACAACTGCTGGTTGTTTAAGTCCTGTAATCCTGGACCAGGAGCCCTTACAGAGTGTTATCAACCGGAGCCAGTTGAACTCTGTTTTTTTAACGAGGTGTTACTCCTCGAACCCTCCTCCTTCCTTATCTCTTACATGATAAGGCCCCCAGCTTGGGACGGGTATAGCGGAGTTACATCTGGGCCGCGACGCAGATCACTGATATGCAATCCTCTGGATTTGCAAGTGCATCAGTCCAAACTCTAAAACAAGAAAAATTATTACATTAATGCTTAAACATCCTAAAACACTTATTTATTCTAATCCAAGAAAAATGAATCAATATTTGTCTATTGATTGTATTTAATGATTAAATTGATTATACAATACCATTGTGTTTATAGAAATGACTTATTAACACAACACCATGAGAAGTTGATGTATGACCTTCCATTATTTTACTTTTCCAAATGTCAATTGCTGTTCTAGTTCTTCAAATATGTAGGGAAGACCATAACACTGAAACAACAATACACAACACTGAAATATTATATTAATTATAATTATAGCAATGAATGAGTTATGTAACACCATTAGCACTATTACAAGGGCTTGCACCATTGATTGTTCACTTCATGTTCATATGCATACACTCATAGGCAATACAGTGGGGGTTGCTTTCTATACAGGATTGTTAACATGCACAAAATGTCTGTATAATGATAAGGTATATAATCACCTAGGTGCAAAATACACAAATGATGGAAGCAGCAAAAGTTCCATTCACAAACTTCTCTATTTTCTCAACTTGACTCGGCTTGAGTGTTCAACCATGGAACCAGCTGTTACTCCAATAACTAAAACAGCACATGGTTTAAGTACCTGACAACTCAATTTGTACCTCACTCCCCATTAACGTGAGCAGAATTGTTTTGCCAGCTCACTTTGATGATAGATGAATCAGCTGATGTTAGAGGGCAAATTCCATCTGCCCTTTCTTGATACATAAAGAAGACACTCTGGCACACTCAGTTGTTCAGCTTGTGCAATGTCAATCTTAAATGACCATTCCAAATTTGAATCTAAAAATATATGTACACCCAATATGCAATACACCAGAGTTTATGATTCGGCGTGGAAAAAATGATGAAAACGAACCTTTCTGCACTTGAAGAATTGTTGAAATCCAACAACATAAATCGCATTTCTTTGAACGCCGGCATCATCTGCCTCATCTACGACCGGCACAAACAATAATTAGCATATCAAAACAGTGTGTCATGTGATGATGCCTCAATGCTGTGCGCCATGTTGTTATTGCCGTGCCATCTACTGCTAAAAGCGTGAATTCCCCACCCATAGATTTTGGCGCCCGGCTTCAAAATTTTCCCATTTAAAATCATTTTTGTTTTTTTTTACTAAATATTTTCAAACATTCAACCAAACAATTGCTGCAATTGTTTCTTAAATTTGCAGGTGTCTTATTTAGAAAGAATGTTCAGCATGCAATTGTGTAATTTAATTACAGTTACAATGAATACAACAATAAAAAGTCATATTTAAATTTTGGACGGAGATTAATTTAAGATAACTGAAATCCTAAAGCACCATTACAAACATTGCTTATACTTTAGTGATCGCAATTATTATGCAGATAATGAAAAGGTGACCTCTGGTTAATATGATGATAATAAGTGCTCACCTAAATCAGGATATGATTCCTAATTACTGCCCGTGGACCTGATTACTGCGATTACATCTTGGGGCTGGCATGCTGACAGGAAAAATTGTTTACCGCGATTCCTCCTAAATGTCCAATTCTCTGAGCGATTCTTGATTCAAATCTGAAACAACCACAATTCCTTCATTAGTTCTTATTAATTTCAGATACATAAATGAAGTACCTTTTTATTATCCAATGGCTCCCACTGATGCACATATTCCCATTCATTGCATTGATTTTAAAACGACCATGATGATTGGTTCAAGCCTAAAAAAATCGGAATTAATATTTACATTTTCTGATATGACAATAATGTTACCTTTCATATACAAATCATTGCTGTTATAAATATGACTACTTGAACAACTTGGAACGAAATAATTCATAAGGAATTACGTACATTTCGCAAGCATTCATCTCGGTGTATGTATAATATATTATGTATCTATATGCCTTGTATTGTATACAATGTTAACATGTTTTTTTTTTTCATTTTACAAATGAAATCAATATTAATTACATTATATTATATACAATACTGTTTTCTCCTTCTATTTTTTGCATAGTTTTGATGTAATAACAAGATCAGTCCAAGAATAGAATAACGAATGAAAGATTTGCTTTGATTTTTGCAATGGGCGCAGCCATAGCATTTGGCTAAACACTGGTCAACACAACGTCAATGGAATTACAATATCAATCCATAACAAAACGAAATGATGAACGATCATTTCTTTCAACCATCAATATATTTATATATAATATATATATATATATATATGTATATACCTTATGTATGGCATATTGCAATATAGACCTTGCACATATGACATAAGAGAAGTAAAATGAATTCGCTTACATAAGGCAATAACAGATATTTCATTTTCTACGCAGGTACGAGAACTAAATATTGCAGAGTGCAAAGAACTGATAGGTAACAAATTGCCAGTGTAGATTTTTGTTGGTTTTGTTTGGAATGCTCTTTGTACAGTCAGTATTTGTGGGGCGATGTGTCCATTAATGCACGCGTACATTAATGTATATAAATGCAATCAAAAACGTGCGCAACATTGGTTACGCGCGTTCAAAAATTGACCACAACATTTTTGTTCTAAAAAGTATCGACCTGTATGGTATAATAAACCAAGTTTATAGATATGTCATTTGTCATCATTACGAATAGTGTACATTTAAATGCATCGAGATTTAGTTTATTGTTAGTAGTTTTAACTTTAGTAATACGTTTTAAGTACGTTTTGTTTATGCGCGTTTCTTTTATGTACAATCTTGTATTATCTTTTGATTTAGTTTACCTATAGGGCTTTAGTTTTCTCTCTTATTTGCGCGCACATAAACGGGAATGGCCGGAGCATAAACAATCATAGAGGGACATGAATTCGGCCAAAGTTTTGTTTTGCAAACTTACTTGCTTCTGGAACTCCTCACAAAGGAGACTTGGCATGCACATTCATAGTTATATCTTCTCTGAGGAGCAACAATAATGAATGGCCAACTTAATAAAATATGCACGGATTGGCACATTAGGCGTATTAAAGCATTGGCAAACTGCAATAATTTGTTTTTGCTTCTTCTTCTAAATATTACGTCGAACGAAATGAATCAGCAGCGAGCAAACAAAGGTGAACAATTAGAATTAACCGATGTATCGAATGGTGGCAAGTGAATTGTTAAATATGAAACAATCGGCGGGTAAAAGCGCAGATTAAATTCGCGTGCATGGCACGAACATCAATTGAATGGTGGGCATAGCCTACACAGCATATTAGCAGCACTATGCGAATCCGGCATTCGCTTTAATGTTTGTTTGGTTTCATTCTGCGTGAATGCGTTATAAATGATACCATACGTATATTATAATCATTTCATAGTATTCATCTAATTTTAGGAAACACTTTGATAAACTCGTACGCAATCGACCACGGAAAACCCAGCACTAGCTCGAAGCTCCTCACCTTAGAATGCGAATTGTTCTATTTTTTTGTACAGGAGTTAACCGACAAACCACACCATCCCTTCGCCGATCCTCCAAGCGAGGAGGGCGTCCGCGTGGGCGGCTCTCTGTCTCATCCATCCATTCACACAAACACACACCACAGACATAGAGATACGACGGAGGAGACATCAATCTATCGAGGACGAGCACACGTGGTGGAGATGGCGGAGTGGTAAGTAGTTCGAGGTGGAGGAGGAGGCGGTGGACGCTAGTGCGGCCTAATTTCAAACCGGCGTCGTGCGGCGCAGCGTGTCGTTGGCGTAGTCCTTGCGGCCGTTGCGCGACGACGAGCTCACCGATATCGTGCTGGGGGCGGCGCGCAGCGGCAGCGGCTGGTCCAGGTCGAACGTGACGAACTCGTGCTCGTGCTGGCCGCTCGGCGAGAAGTCGTCGAACTGGTGGTGGTCCGGCGGGAACTCGTCGATGACGTCCGCCGTCGTCGAGACGGTGTGCGTGGTGATGTCGCGCGGGAACGGGCGCAGCGTGTCGGTGCGCGCGTACGCCGCCGCCGCGGCCGCCATCGCCGCCGCCGTGCCGCGCTCGTCGAACTGGTAGCTGATCGTCGGCGGCGGCGGGAAGTCGTAGAAGGCGGCGGCGTCCTTGGCGAGGTGGTCGCGCGCGCCCCGGTGCAGGCTGCACGGCGACTCCGGCATCGGCTCCTTGCTGAAGAAGTAGCGGCGCTGGTGCGCCGGCGACGGGTAGTTCGTCGGCATGTGTATGCTGTTCGTGTTCACGTAGGAGTGCGGGTGGCGCTGGCACGGGTGGTAGTAGCCACCGCCGCCGCCGCCGGCGCCGGCGTGCTGGTCCAGCGGCAGGTAGTTGATCGTGGAGGTCGGGCGCAGCTTGCCGCGGCGCACGTCCTCCAGGTGCTTGGCGCGGTACTCGTACTGCGTCTTGTTGATGAAGAGGAAAATGGCGCTGATGCCGGCGACCTGCGTGCCCACGAAGCCGGTCACGTACAGCAGGAACGAGTAGCCGTACGAGTAGGTGAAGGTCGCCGGCTGCAGCTGGGAGCGCGGCCGCAGCTTGCCGCCGACCTCCGCCTTGAACACCGAGATGTACATGATCAGCCCGAAGAGCATCACCAGCCCGCTGATGATGAACATCACGCCGGAGATGAACGTGTACAGGCCGCGCTTCCTGATGCAGTAGCCGAGCAGGCAGCTGGCGTACGCCACCAGCAGCAGGAAGGAGGCGGCGGCGAAGAAGAATATCGATTTGGTTACCGCATCTACAAAGCAACGTGTTAGTAGGTTCGATGCTAGCTTCCGACTACGAACTTACAAGGAATCGCCAGAGTTGAATCGTTCGGATCCGGACTGTATTCTTCCTTTGTGAAGTAGTCAATTTTCAAGCACTCGTAGGATGTTTCACCAACTGGAAATTAACGAGGAAAGTCGTTAGTAGGATATTTTGCTTTAGAAACACTGTGAAGAGTTGTTAGTAAATTAAATATCATACAAAACAACATTGACTAATTGAATAACTCCAAACAAACTTTCAGGCTCCTATCGAATTTTCGCAATTTTCCAAAAGAAACGAATAAGGACAAATCGGAAAGTAGGAAACAAAATGCTATTACCCAACATAATCCAAGAATATTAATATGAACATTATGTGAAATCATATATCTGCTGATTATTCTTCTCCGGAGGTTGCGGATTATTCGCATGATAATTGAACAAATGCGCCCGAAATCTGCATAATCAGATAGCCGGACTTTGACTCCTTTCTCGAATGGCACCGTGCAATCCTGCCGCCCCCGAATATCGCATAATAATTGATAGGTACATATATTCGAGTTATACACACATATGCGCGGCGGCGGTGGCGGCGGCCACAAATGAATCCGAATGAATAAAGAATGAGCGAACGAAAGCCGTATGCAAATTTAATTGCTCCAGGTCTCATTACAAATGCATTAAGCAAATGAGCGTTTCCGAATGTTTATTAATTGAAGCACTAGGAAGAAGAATTCGGCTGAGGTCAGCTCCATCCTCCTCTACCTCCTCCTCCGCGGAGGTGGAAAAACGCCGCCCCCATCGGCTTATTTTTATTTCCGCGTGTAAAATGCGCACGACGCACAAAAGCCTTTTGTCTTTGCGTATCAAAAGAAGAAAGAGCGCAGAAGTCGTTCATTAGAAAATGCGTTTTAATTACCGCTCCCAGCCGCCACCGCCGCGTATTCACTTCGCCGACTAACGACCTTTTGTTGGCGATTGATGTCGCAGTCACGTCAGCGCGCATTGAGCGGGGGCGGCATCATCTTCGAATTCACGGGACGCAATGTTCGCACCGCACCCTGCCGAATGCCATCACCACCGTCGCCGCCGCCGCCGCCGCCTTCGACTTCTTCGTGTTTGCGCCCTATGTGCGCATCCGGCCGGTATGGGCCGCAATTGTGGGCCGTAATGTAATGGAGCAAGTTTTCTGTTTAAGTTTTAGCGCCTTTTCGTGCGCTTCATTCAGCCGGCGCAGGGGGCGGCTGAGAGGGGGATGGTTGAGGGGCACGTGCCCATTCCACGACACGGCATGCCGCTTGTTTTACTCGGCTCTCCGGCGCTGCGGCTCCTTTTCGTAATCCGCAGATACGTGAGTTACTTTATCTAATGCGTAATTACGTTACGGAAGCAAACAATTCCGCCGCCTCCGTCGGAGTGCGGGCGTTCGCCGGCACGTAGGTAATCCGACGCTGGCGTTCGAGTGGCATAGGAATAAGGAAACGCCGAGGCACGGCCGTTAATTCATTTACAACGGGGAGCACACAACAAGCGTACGCGCCAGAAAACGGCGAGGGGCAGCAGAAAGGTCCTACGCGCCGGAATCTAATCGTGTTGCGATAAAAGAAAACGTGCGAGCTGCCCCCACACATGGTCAAGGCAAGCCGCCTTCTAGGCGGCCGTTTTGAGAAATTAGAAACCAAAGATGCCAGATTTACCCGCGCACCACGTCCGGCCGAACCGGGGGGCGGCTGGTAACGGTGATGTCGATTTCGATTTTATTGCGCCCTCGGGTCGTGTCTTTAACGTTTTGTGTTGCATTCGGCACGCACGTCCCGAAGTTTCGCCGGGCGCGCACTCCAATCCGCGCGGAGGCGGCGTGAGCGATGGACCGAATGTCGCAAAATGAACCCACACGAAAGAAATACGCCGCCGCCGTCGCTGCACGAGTTTGTCCCTACAAGCACGCAGGCAAATAGGTGTTATTAATGGCGGGCGATATATAGCGCGAGACCTCAATCAACTCGTTCAGCGGCACGCAATTTATTTAAGCCTCCGATGGCGGCGGCGGCAGCGGCGCGGTGATGAAGCCGCTGCGCCCACTTCTTTCAGCCCCCGGCTAAGAGCCCCGGGCCCATCATCGGGGATGGCATTTGCGTGCCAGCGTAACGCCGTTTCGCCGCCGCCAGTAGCAAAGGCGGCGGCAAGCGCCATTCACTTTTAATGGAAATTTCTTTTTTTAAATCGACTCGACGCCCGAATTTTTGCCCAACGCACTCCCACATGCCGCCCCCACGCTGCATTCCAGTGCTTGCGAAGAATGCGCGCTTATATTTCGCGAGCAAATTTATATATATATGGGGCCGCCCGCCGCCTCCGGTGCCGCCGCCCGTTTGTTATTTATTTCGTCGACTCGAACGCATTTTTCATCCTTAACTTTTCGCGATTTATATTACTTCCGGCTAAGGCTTCCGGGCGCATGCAACATATTAGATAGTGTCTACGTGTCTCGCCCAAGATAAAATACTATGCATTAACACTTCATTTGCGCAAGCAAGTTTTCATTTGGTTGATTGCAAATTTTTGAAAATTTTCCAGAAACTTCGCGAATCTATTTTCGTTTACATCTGGAAAAATTAAAGCGATATTTTGCACTAATACTAATTGTAAGAAAATTTGCAATTAATGAAATTGGCGAAAATTTCAAACAGACATTTAAATAAACAATGTTAAATGATGGAGATAATTTACTCGGATAATTTTTGGAGTGGTTTAAATTCCCGTCAGAGTACTCGGCTAAAATATGTGCGGAGTAAATCTAACGTCAAAAACTAACACGGACGCGTCCTGGATGCGCAATATGTTCTCAAGATAATTATCCTTTATTGTTTCGTTAGAGCAAACATCTCAAATGCTCGCCGGCGGCGCTGAGTGCCAATGCGTCAACATCACATCCGGCCTCCCAACACAATCATCCCGAAATGGACATTACATTACATTAGGGGTAGCGAGCGCGCGTCGCCGCCGCCGCCGCCGTCGTCGAGCGGCACACGCAGACAGATACCAGCACGTGTGCGAAGCTGGGGGGCGGCAGGAGGCGTCGTGACGCTGAGAAACTGGCACAATGCGGGCGAGACATGTAATATTTGCAAACTACACGCCGACGTGTAATATATTAATTCAATGTAATTTAAGGTGCGACAGAGATTTAGACCGAGCACGTAACCGTTGACTAATGAGCTGAGTTAGTAATGACACTGAGTTATGTCCGAACATGACAGTTGTACACAGTTTATCATGTGCGGTCGAGCGAAATGAGAAACACTCTGGGGGCGCGCACGCGTGCCTCGCCACCACCGCCGCCGCCGCAATGGCGAGCGAGATATTAGCGCAGTGGATATGCAGAGGGCACCAGGAGCGAGGGTGGTGAGAAATTGGCGCAAAGTGGCGCGAGGAGGCAGCATCGAAGGCGGCGGCGACGGCGTCGAGCACGACATTGTCGCGCATTTGTTGCAATTTAGCTTTTATTTGCGCGCTGCAATGACAAATACACTCGTCGTAAAACATCGGCCGGAGAGGGCGCGATTGCGTGCGGGGGTGGGTGCTGGAATGGGCGGGAGGCGCAAACGAAAGGAAAACGTTATTAAGACTGAACGACATCGAGACTCAGACCAAACAAGCTGGAAAAGCCTGCGGCGCGTGCAAGGTATACGCCGTCAACTCCTCCGATGTAAGACGCGGAGATGCGCTGCCGCCTCCACCGCCCCCGAGGAGACCCTCCACCTGCGAGTGCAGCGTGGTGTATCAGCACGAAAAAAGAATACGATGGGCTTTAATCAGAGAGCGCAGGCAAACAATTGTTCCTATATTAGCTTTTTTGTTCCGTCTTTCGTCCCATGGCGGATGGCAAATAAATAAGCGGCACCGGGAAACGACGGGTTTCACGAGGGGTTTGTTTACACCCCCCGATTCTATGATGGCGTTCGAAAGATTGCAGTTGAACGCAATATACACGAAATGATAGCAAACAGCCAACGGAGCAGCGATCGCAGCAACTAATAGAAATATGAAGAATTAAAGTGGATGGATGGCGGCGCGCTGAAAGAAAAGTTTCGGCCGAAAACATTCGTGCTCCGAGGGCAAAGACGTCGACGACGACGTCGCGACC
This sequence comes from Aleochara sp. GC000083, assembly GCA_030264555.1. Classification (NCBI taxonomy): domain Eukaryota; kingdom Metazoa; phylum Arthropoda; class Insecta; order Coleoptera; family Staphylinidae; genus Aleochara; species Aleochara sp. GC000083. The sequence goes on along the minus strand of JARJDZ010004336.1, from coordinate 22,491 downwards.
GAGTGACGCAAACTTTTCGCCAATTTGCATCCGAAAAATATGTGCTGCAACCGCAGCATAACGAAACACACCCCCAGCCCGCCGGCGACGACGTCAACGACGACAGATCGCCGCACCATCACCCACCACCAACCACCCATCGCCACACACCGCCACCATCAACCACGCTTCGCGCATAACAGATTGCTTCCAGCTTCTGCATACGATTCCGAAATAAACAAGGCCTTATTTTGCCAACTTGCATGACATTAAGTTTTCTTTTCAACTTGCCCCCGCGCACAGTTCTAAATCATTCATCTAAAAAGAGGTGGAAGCGGCGGCGGCGGCCGCGGGGGCGGTCGGGCGCGCGCTCCTCCACTCGGCTCGAACTCGCCCCGTGCTCTTTTCACTTCAATGTTTTTCTTTTATACTCCTTTTGCCATTCGTATTTTTATTTTATTACGCCCTCTTTCCTTTTAGAAAGTTTTTATAACGTGCTCATGAATCTCGCGCGAATGCTACGTAATTTTTATGGAAATCAACAACTATATATTAAGACGGCGGCGGCGCTGGTGGCGGCGTCGGCCTTTTCGTCGACGCGTCCGCATAAAAGATGAATATAAAAGGGCGTAAATGCAGTCGCCCTCGAGCCTGACTGAACAGCCGCCACCTTTGCAGGCTCGTTGCGAAAAGTACTTCGAAAGTGCGCGCGCGAAATTCCACATGGTTTCTTGCATATTTACGCTGGGGTTAATGCAAATTAAACTTGTATTTTTTCTAAAATATTTCCCTCAGATTGCTTGATCCTGACTGCAATTACTAATCAAATGCGAGACCGATGTGACAAATTTTCAAAAAAAAGGTTTACCCTTACTAAAACTTCAAAATTTGCAAATTCTATTGGTTACATTTACTGGGAAAACCTCTTACATAAAACCCTCTTGGTTCAAAGTGCGGATTGTTAGTAGTTCTAAGACCCAGACCTTCGCGAATAAATAAGCAACATGCAAATCGCATGAAAATGTCTGCAAATACACACATCCGAGAAGAAGAGTGGCGGATGGCAACGCTGGCGTAAAGCCATTAGTGCAGCGACATTCGCCCACTTTTCGCATCTTCATCAGAAACAATCATATTTCCGGCGGCGGTGCCCGCACCCCCGCACCCTACGCCGAAGGATGCGCACGCGTGTGCGCACCCCCCGCGCGCTTCCTTGCAAACGCGCGCGCTTTCCACGGCTTTCATTTCCGGTGAAAACTTAATATCATACATAAGTGCAAAACGCTCTCCGCACAAATTGACTTAATCTTATTCCGCATCCGCTGCGCAAATCGTTTACACATTTATTTCATTTTCACGTGCTAATCTAATATTCGCGCCCGCCACCCCCACACCGACCCCGCCGCCGATGCAATGCCTTCGCCGGACGCGCGATTCCCGACCGCCGCCCCCCGGCAGATATTAAATATACGTGGCGCCCGACTTCGACGAGGATTTAATCGAAAAATCGCCGCCTGATTTCTACAATCGCCGTCATTTACGGCCGCCGTTTTCTTCGCCTTTATCCGTCCGAGGCGGCTGCACTTCGTAAAGATTGCCAGATAGCAAATCGGCAAGCCCAACCGCCACCAGCGCCCGCCACCATTGCCGCCACCGGCTTCGTTTACCATCCGAGTTCTTTATCTTGGAGAAAGCCCCGAGTCGTCCAATGGCGGCTAACGATTCATTTCCGCGCACCGGATGCGCCCGGATTTACGTTCTTCCTGTCACACCTTTACAACCTCGCCGCCGCCGCCGCCGGGAGCACACAAGGGTAGTGGACGGCGGGGTCTCGATAAGCAATCAACGATCGTCGGACGTGCTCGCGGACATCCTTAGGATGCGTCTGATAGGGGGCCTGAAGGGCACACATGTTGTTGTTGCTGCCAGCCGAACAACAAAACATTTGTTCCGAATGCCGCCGCCACCCCCGACAGCCGCTCACGTGCGAGCCCCCCTCACAACTCGCCCTTGCGACCATCCAAAAACGTCTAATTTAATAGATATAATTGCGAGCAGGTTCGCTTAATAGACCTGCTTTTTGTCCCGGTGCGGACCGGTCCAGTCTGGTCCACCCCGGCAGTGCCCAAGGGGGCGAACGTGGACGCGAACCATTTCCGGCGCGCCGTACGTGGGGAACGAAGGGGATGACAAAACGTTGAATATAATAATGTCTGGAAACTTGCGCATGCTTCGCGAACAATGCGGATATTATTTAATTGTTGGATTCGCCCAGATTCGCAGATGCGGAAAATTCGAAAACTCAAATGAATTTCAACCCCCCCGCTTCGCAGATGCGCTGACGGCGCCGCCCGACCGCCGCCCCCCGAGAAAGGGAGTTATTTTATCGAGTCGCTTGTATATCAGTCCTTGGCCAAGCGTCCAGGAAACGACACCATCAGTCTTGCACGGTCCAAGGATATTATAAAATGTATAGCCGGAGGCCGCAGGCAGGACACGAGATTCACGTTGAGCGAATCGCGAAAGGACAACATCATCAGTTTTCGTTGGGTGCCTCCACCGCCACCGCCGCCGCCGTCCGCCATAATATGCCTATGTGCCAGCGAGAGGGAAATTTAATATTTTTAATTCCGCATTTTTCGTGCGCGCTTCCGGTATTTAAAAATAAAACATTTCGGCGTGTTGTGCTCGGCCGGACGTTGATAAAACTGCAAAGCGTAACATTGCAGGCAGGCGGAAAGTTTTCAGCAGGCCGGAAAACGCAAAAAAAACGAACGCGACGCGACCGTTTCCCCGCCCAAACGGGTTGATGGAGAGTCGGGGGATTCCCCCAGATAAGATTTCGTTCGAGATAGTTCGCATTCAAAGTCGTCGGCGGCGGCGCTAGCGCGCAGAGAGGTTCCACGCTAAAAATGTGTTATTAGCGCAAAATATTTGTTATATTTATTCCGGAATCGTCGCCGATAACAATGGGCCGGGATGTAAGCGGAGGCACCGCACGTCTAACTTTAATTGTATCACGCGCTATCGCAGAGTGCACGCCGGCGAGAAGAGGTCGCGAGCGCAACGCGAGCCGCCCCCGCGCGCCTCGGGGCCGCATGGACGAGGGTGCAAATGTCTTGAATATTAATTACCCGAGCATGCCTGCGTTTCTTACGCGCGCGCGCGCGCGCCCATTATTCCCAGCGACTTGCATGACATCGTATCGCATTGCCGCCGCCGCCACCCATACCACCCACGCCACCCCCGCGGTCCGTTCCGTTCCACTCCATTCCCGGCTGCGTTCGGCGGCGCAAGGAGCGAGCCTCATCGAACACGCCGCGCCACGATTGCCACCGCACTGCTGCTGCACCACCGACGCCGCCACCGCCGCCGCCGCCGTCCGCAAACCCCATCCGCGCCCGTAATCTAACTTGTTACCATGTGTAACTTACGATACAAACTGCACACACATCTCATTTCATATGCAGATTGTTTACGATTGTTTGACTTTGCATACCATTTAATGCGACTGCTGCCGCCACGCGAACCCACCGGCCGCCCCCAGACGCGAGGTACGGCCCGTTCAAATAGTTGTTGTTCATGCAATTCGACGCGTGTGCAGTGCACACAAAATAACGTACGTATGACCCAAACGTTGCTGAAAACATAACGTTGAAGTATATGGGGTATTTTCGCGAAGTTTTCTTTTGCGAATTCAGTCGTCGTCATCGTGACGACCTTCCGCCCCAAGATTGGATCCCTTGAACGTAAGATGGCCCCACGGGCATCGATACTAGTGCCCACATACGTCAGCCGACAATTTCGAGTGTGGACCCTTCGACAAACGCATCCGACCTTTCGGAATTTACTGCGCAAACAAAGACGATTTTCCCCGCAGTTTTTCCTCTAGCGAGGGCTTGCTGCATGCACCTCGTAACTTAGTCATTTGGCTTTTATTTAGCTCAGCCGCCATTCGTACCGCCTCGCGCCCTGTTTATGCATTACATTATCCGCAAGCCATTATAAGCAGACGTGCATGGAATCGACGCCGAAGTCGATTGCCGCCCCCGCACCGAACGAGCACAACAACTGCACAGAAATTTCGAATAATTCCGCCAGCCAACCGCCCTTCGCGAACGCTCCATAGATGTATTCGTAATAAATATTAGAGTTAGTATTGCTGCGCCGGAAATTGACTCAAAAGCAATTATTAAGATCCAGGCAGAATGCGGCGCTCATTGAACGATTGCTTTTATGTGCGCATTAAAATTATGCGCGCCTAGTTTTTATTCGCTGCGAATCCTTCGTTTATCTTCATTTTTGCACAACTCGTGCGAATGCTACGCGCCCGATAAAAGCGGAATTATTTCGTTTCGTGAACCAGATCGGAATATAATAGCGTGGAAGTTATGGGCGGAAGATTTGCGCGCAAAAAATTTCGCTGTCGGAAAGTTTTATGAATGCGATAGTTTTTCGAAAATGGGTAATTGTTTCTCGGGCATTTCCGCATTATTTAATCCAATTTATCGTTATTTTCCAGATGGTGCTAATTGTAATTACTTTCGATTTTGCAAACTCGCAAAAATTTCCTATTCGATAAGATGATGAAAATGATCTAATAAAATTAAACAATTTTTAAATATTTCCAAAAAATAGATTTTCAAATTTCGGAAATTTGCAAAGAACCTAAATTTGCAGTTCATTTACTAAAAAGAAAACAGGAAAATCTTTCATAAGTTAATATAAAAAACTAATAATTTGCATATAAAATTATATGCCAAATTTATGGAAATTTAATACTGAGGAATTTTCCACACTCAAAAACATTATCCATGCAATTAGTACAGTACGTAATCACCGGATGCGAATAATATGCGTGGATGAATTAGTTCGATGGCAATCCACTCAAAAACCGCCCGCGGAAACGCGACAATCTCAACTCGGGGGCGGCGTTAAAACTCAATCGCAAGCCGCGTTTTAAGCGCACCGCGTTTCGAAACTATCAAGTACAACTATTCGTGCGAGCGCGTTCGCTTGCGGGGGCGGCAAACGACTAACGAATGCGTTCGCGGCCGTAATCAGCGACGGTGGCGGCGGCAAAATCTGCACGCGCGTGCAAATCGCGCGAGCGATCATTCATAAGTTGCGCGAAAGTGATTACGGCGTGTGCAATCAGGAAAAGTGCACACACGTCGAAATGTTGTTATCGCTACCGCCCGCGAATCCGCGAATAAAATCATCCCCATCGCGAAGAATGTGGGGGGAAGCACGCGCGAAGTGGGGCATTTGAATAATTGATTTTTGCGGCTAATGAGTTAATTTAGCATCTTCGGATGGCGAATTCATTTCGGCGGGCGACTCCCGAGTAATTGAATTAATTGTTTCTGCGTTTCGGGCTTCGAGGGGGCGGCAGACGCATGAAGTTACGTATCTATACTGATTGTGAGTGGGAAGCAATTATAATAAATTTGAATACGATTAGGGTTTTGATTACAGATGCATTTATCTATCGGTGGCGCATTGTTTATGTTGTTTGCTAATTGACTTCCGGTATTTTTTTCAACCCTTATTTCCGGGTTGAGTATGTACGGCCCATTCGAAGCTATGAAGTTGCAAATTCTACATGAAGTACCCTCTTTTAAAAGGTTTTAAAAGATGGTTGACCGAGCTATGATTTATGCATGGGAGAAAATGTCGTCAAATTCGCGTCTAATGCATTTTCCGGAAAAAAGTAAAGAATCGAATACAAACGATACGATTTACCTTTGATGACGTAACCAGCTTGTGACGGTTGGGGCAAATGAAGTAGATGGTACTCACCTGGAACAAACAACAAAGAATATTATATAAAATAACGCAGCATGAGGAAAATAACGACAGCGAAATGACAACAAGCAAGTGCGGGGGCGGTAAGAGTGGATCGGGGGGAAAAGCGGGGGCTGGGCTCGGGAAATCCTCCTGGAAGAATCAATCAAATCAACTGCTGTGCTCGGTGCTTCGCCGGAAAATGCACACGTCATGCACAAGGTAAATGGAACGCATGCAAGCGCGAAGACATTGGGTGCGGCGATGCTAGTGGCGGCGGCGGCGGTGGCGGCAACGGGGGCGGCAACCAGGGGCATTGAAGTCGGACACTCAGTCAAGCGGCGATGAAGATGCTGTCCCCGTTTCCAGGGTTGTAACAACAAATACAAAGTTCGCGTTTCAAGAAACTTCAACTTAAACACCACTCCACCCTTATGGGGCCTAGGTGCTCTTGCCGCCCCCATCGACGAGGCCGGCACTGCACATTGCATGTGCCCTTCCTGCGCTTGATTGCTCGCTGCTGGGTCTCTCTGTATCGTGCGCGCTCTTTGTACCTTTTACATGTTGTGTTTTTCTTCGACTCTTTTCATCGCTCGTTTATTTGCCTCGCGTTTTTTTGTTGCCTCTCTGCTTCGATTTCGCATCGCGCTGCGTTTTTTTCGCCCTCGTTCGCTGGCGGGCCGAGGCGTGCGCGCGCGCCCTATTTGCATAAACGACAAAAGTACCAGCTGCCTCGTTGTCGGGATTTTGCTGAAAGCGGCCGGTCGGTCGCAGGGCATCGGAAGTGCTCCCCGAGACGCGCGCACAATGGAAACTTTTAGGCGGCGTTCAAGACGCATGGCATGTGGACCGAAAGGGGGCTCCCCAAAAAAAAAAGCGCCGGCCGTGAAAACGCGACTTCTATGCGAACCGACACGTCCGCAGAGATCCCGATCGGGACCCATCAATTCATTCGGCCAACAATCGTTGGGGCATCCATCCCGCGCTTTCAGATCGCGCATCGATTCCGGACTGAGGACAAATTTACATGGGGACGGGGAATGGGGAGTTCCCGGATCACACCGGAAGCAACCTCGATCTTTCGGAGGGTTGATGATAAATCATAATCAATCATAAAAACATTTGCACCGTTTTGTGTGTCGCATTGTGTTTACACCATGTATCGAAGTAACCCCAAAAAACCCTCAAGGTTTCCCACGCTTCATGTACACAAGTCTTCGATTTCATTTCCGCCCTCATCTGCCTGCCCTTTCTAAAACCCTCGCGAAGTTTTGCCCATTAATTTATACAACTTTTCATTTCTTAATCAATGTTTATAATTTCGCTGATGAAGACCGCCAAAAAAATGAAAACATACATTTCTCCATCAACTACAATCATGTAGTTGTTTTTGTTGTACTGAGGACCTGGGAACCCTTGAAAGGGACGACCAAGATGTGGAATTCTTCTTGGCCGTAAGGAACCATGCGCACCGAGAAATCTGAAGACCCATCGTGGAACCTGGGCAACCAAGGACTTGTCGCATATCTAGCACCAGGTTACATGCATGAAGTAGAAGTGAAGCAGCTCACTTCAACGAGCACGGTTGAGAAAGGTATCGCTCGGCCCTGAACGGAGCCTCCTCGAGAGGGCACCGGGGCAACCAGCGGCCAAGAAAGCGCCCAAGAAGAAGGTACGCACGGTACGCGCGCACACACAAACGCGACGGAAACAGGATCCTTTTCGGCGCATTGAAATTTAGGACAATGACGAGCGAACGTTGCATGCGCGCCGCTCTCACATCGTGCATTTCGCATTCGGCGAGGTAAAAAGTGGCCACCTGGCGACCCGAGGGGCCTCCATCGCGCCAACCATCGGTGGGGCCCTTCCATGTCGGATAGCAACGCATACTCGTTTCTGGGCCTGCCAAACAAACAAGTGAGCGAACACTTACGCAATGGATTACGTTTTTTGAATGCGGAGGGTTTGCTTCTGAACCCTCCATCTTTGCCTGCTCGTCTTGTACCTCGGTGGCCATGATTTTCGATGGCGACGATGCATTGTAAATAATTAACTTGCGACGTTATTAAATCGTTCGCACTTGTTTACGATTACGGCCGTCGCCTTCATCGTTAATGCCGGCCAATCAAGACGCCGCGGCGCGACTTCGTGGTTTTTTTTTCTCCCGGTACGGTTTGAAAAACGCCGTCGAGGAAGCGTCCCCCATTGAGTGAGCTCGAGTGCTCGAGAGGACGCTGTGTGCGCGCCTCTTGATTCTCTTGATATTGTTTTTCCGAACAATATAATCACGAACGTTAGCTGAAACTTATGGCGGACGAGGGCACTTGCCGATGCGTTGAACCCGCTGGAGAAGCTCGCCAAGCGCGCAAGTATCGCCATTATTATGGGGCATATCTTGCTGATGCTGGGGAAGTATATTGCGTTCGGTTTTATTTACGTGCCGCCACCAGCGGGGCGGATGCATGGAGGGTGTTTAGTGTAAATGCAGGCGTTTAATTAAGCGAAAAAGTTGACAAACACTGTACAAACTGACCAAATGATTTCCTTGGGATTCATCAATCTACACTTGAAAATTGCATTTTTGTTGAATGTGAAATCTGATTTAAAAAAATAATTTGCAAAAACTTCTTTTTGGACTAAGAAAACTTAAGAATTCACAGAGACCTGAATTTTAAAAAAAGGTTTGCAAAAATACATATATCTTGGGAATTTGGAAATCTTCAGAATTCAGCGAAGAAATAATCAAATGACACAGAAGCTTGTAACATCGAGAAAATACAACCAAATCAGAAATACCATAGATGCGCCCCCCACGCGATAAGATTGCGAAATTAATATTCATTTGGAAAGCTCGCGAAGTAATTCCACGCGCGCAAATACATCCCGCCCGAGAGCGCTCCCAGTCATCGGGAATTGCAGTCTTGGAAAATTTACAACTTGATTAAATTTAGCGAAGTTCCAAAGTAATCGGAGACACCACTGCATTGCGCCTGATTAGTTCGCGCGCCGATTGCACTTGCGCTGCAATCGAAAATCGACACATAAGTCACCTGTTGTGCGGCCGGATGCAAGACATTGGCGGCGGCGGCGGTGGCGGTTTTAATTAGTCCTAAGAAGTATTAACGATGCCGCATGATTGCGGCTGAAATATGAGCTTCGATTCGCAGGTCTCCGAAGTGCAACGACAAGTTTTGCAATTTGCAAAATAACTGATGCTCCATGACATCAATATTGTTTCGCATACTTTTATAAAGTACAATCCAATGAAGTTTGACTTCAAAGTATAATTTTACACATAAATTAATTTTTTGGCAAAAAAAGCTATAGGGTATCTAGTTAGTTGTATAACTAAATGTTTGGTGTTTTTCTATACATAGAGTGAGTACTCATTTCGATTAATTCGTCGACGAAGACGAAGTTTCCTTGGAGACGCTGTTGAAGCATGGGATCCAAAGCGAGGAAGTGTACGCGCAAAATGTTAATTACTTAGGCGCTCGAAAATGCAACGTAATTACGAACGTCATCAATGGATTAGCAAAGCAAGTGGCTGATGCATCCAGAGCAAACAAGACACGACGGACGCGGCGAGGAGTCGGTGGCGGTGAATGATGCGCTTTTCGCGCGCAGATTCGCAAACGCACAGAAACTGCAGTTAATGATCAGTTTTGTTTCGCACAAAACGGCGGCGGCAAAAACTGGAGCTTTTAGAGCATCGGGGGGATCGCAATGTAATGCTCACTTTCAAGTTGTCATTAGCCATTGAGCGCGCACATAATGCGAAATAAATTATAAATCATCCGAAATGGTCCGCCGAGCGCTGCGCCAACAAGGCCCAAACAGCTGGTGCACGAGCCGCTGCATGCACTCTTTGGTTGCGTTCGTTCAACGAGCAGCAACCGGTCGCCTTGACAAGTCGTTGCCGATTCGATGGCCCCCCAATTGTCCGTTGGGGCCTTCCGCCAGCCGAGAATTCGGATGATAGCGCTGCGTAAATAAGCGCACTGCCGAAGACGGAACGGGTCCGACGAGGAGCCCAAGGTGGCTGCTCCGCGCAGAAAGAACGAACGGAAAGGAAGGAAGAGGTGGGCAACTGCTCTTCCACATACACGCTGCGACGACGTCGTCGACGGGCTGCCGCTGATGATGATGATGATGAAGGTTCATGCGGTCCGACGAGAGGCCGAAAGGAAACGCTGGTGGTGGATTTCTTTGTGCGCCGCGTGCCGGCTGCTTCGGGCAGCTGCTGGGCCAGGTGCACCCTGCACATGTCTTCTTCGGCGCGCCGCGTTCGGGTTCCGGCCGGCGCAGCGGGCCCGAGGGGCCCCAGGTAGGCGCACCATCGGCGACGAGCTGATTACACACATTGATTTCGATGTTTTTCGACCACTCGCTTCATACGATGCATTTTCCCGCGCCAACAGGCATGCTCCATTTGAAGACCTCTGGAACCGTGTTCGATTCCTCCAGGTGAAGATGCGCGCATAGGAGAATGGGGCAACACGCGCTCGCGTGAAGATTAGCGCATTAAGTCGTGCGAAAACGAGCGCGCCCGCATCGAGGGCGCTTCGCGAACAAAAAAGAAACTTCGCCGCGTGCAGACAATCTCGCCAATTACGATTATGATTGTTTGCCGGGCGCCCCCCACCGTTCGCCAGTAAACAGAGCCAATTAAATTCCTAATTTCACTTCGAAACTCAAATAATCCTCGAAAAAGCATCCGCGCGCGCGGACCGTGGTTCATACGACAAATACACGTTATCAAAGTTTCTTCGCCACTCGGGGCGAGAGTAACTTGCGCACGGCCACCACACCCCCGGCGGGTTTTTTCGCCCCTCGTCGACGTCTTCGTCGTCGGGAGTACTTGCACGCCGCCCCCGCGTACCCGGGGGTAATGAGAACATGAGAGGATCCGGCCGAAACAAAGCGTGGGGCATGCGGATTGCGGGCGGTCGACGAGGACGCACGCTAAGTACTCGAACGCGCGCCAACTTTCATTCGAAAAGTGAATTTCGAAAAGTTCAACAACTTCCCTTCACCGTTCCATTCCAGGCAATGATCCCGTACGCCTCGGAAACACCCCGCTATGATACAATTACGAATCGCGAATTGCCATCGCGATGCTGACGCTTTATTAACGCAAAAGACTTCCGCAAAAAACTAAAGGTACTCATAAATGGGATGTCATTACGACCGGAAGCGCGATACTTCGGGCACATCTCGGACAATGTGTGGGAAAGAATGGCCGGCATCGGGGGCATTAGTACACGATTATTATTTATTGTTGCAGGAACGCGACGAAGTGCCCAACGAGTGGAAGGCAGCACGCATGCTGCCCATGCGAATTTGACAGTCGCACACCTGCTATCACCTTTGCAACTACCAACAACCAACAACAACAACAACACGACAACGTGCAGCCTGCGAAAAGCAGCGGCAGGAACAACGCGTGCACGTAAAAGTCCATTTTTAATCGGCCCGAGGACTCGAACAAGTGGCCGCATATGCTCGGGCCTCAGCAGTTCGTAAACAGTTGCATTCTACGATGCGTGCTGTATTTTTTTCGTTTTTCGATGGGCAACAGCCGGCTTATTGTTCCACCGACGAAACAATGCCGAAATGACTTCCCCCCAGTCGGCGGTGCAACGCTCTAACGATGAAACAACGATGTGCCAAATTATCGCGGATCGGCGGGTCTCGAAATGTCGATGGAAGCGTTATTTTTTTGGGGGGTTTATTCGTACCCCAGATAGGAAGTAACAGTCATGTAACAGTTATGCAATCATAAGGCAGTAGTATAAAGTATTATTTTTGTGGTTGATATTTTAAATTTTTAAGTTCCTTGTGATGAAATAATAGCTTTTTGAGCTTTGAATGATTGCTATGGTATTGAAGCCATAGTGCTTTCACAAAAAAAATCACAAAGAGTTGACTGTAGACTAAAAATTGACAATAAAATATTTTTTTGCACTAATAGGTTTTCTCGCATTTTTTTGAATGTCAATAAAAGCTATGAATTTGTCATTGTACATTCAATATTTTCGGTACTGAATACAAAAATGTATGTTACCAGAAAAAAGATGATAAATTTTTAACGAAAAAAACTACAAAATTGTTAAACAAGTCCAAAAAACTATAAGACATTTACGAATCTATAAATGAGATTTTGTTAAATGTTTGCTAAATATTTGTCTAACTAGTGACGAGAAGAAAATGTTAACAAACTTAAAGGAACTTTGGCAAAAGTTGCAAATTCTTGTTGCTAGTTGAATGGCAAGTTCGTGAACACGTCGCGTTTGTAAACGAATAGATAGAATTTGCAAAAGAAATTTTAGCCCCTTTCGAGTCCCGTCCTGACCAAATTGAATACTGTACCTAGAACTTATCCACCAGCACAACAAAAACTGGAAACTGGAAGCTTCTCGGAAGACTTCCGCACGACAATGTACGTCCATTTGAGTTATGAGCCCACAGCACGAAGCATCCCCCTCGGTTATGATGCAATCGAAAGTCAACGACGTCAATGAGTAAATTTTGGCCAATCCTATTGTGCAGCTAACAGCCCGCCATAAAATCGACCATCAGCACCCGCTGGGCAGCGGAGAGAAGTCAAGAAATGTGACGGCTTTACAACCGGACAGCTCGCTCGGCGAAGAGCTGATGAGCGCCGAAATTGGGCGGCATTTAGCCAGGTAAATTGCAGCGAGTTTGCGGCCGCACGTCCGAGCTCGAAAATATGCTCATCCCCATGCGAGAGGGATGCATTGAAAGAAGATATGTTAAATCTGAGGCGCGCTCGTACTTTATTTGCACTTCGCCATCTTTGGAGATTACCATGCATGAGGAGATGAGGATGCGAATGAGAATGAGGCGCAAAGCAACAACACGAAAGCTCTCGGCACTCAATCCACCCCTTTGCCGGTCGGGGGCGGCGGCAGCGCAGCCGTTGTAGTATGCATGGCGTAGGTTGTAACTCCGGCTTTAGATTTACACCACATTACGATACGGAGATCCGGTCAAATGCAATATAAGCTAAAGCCGAAATATATTATTTGTACGTTGCGCGCATTTATTACGATAATGCCGCACAACGGGCATGATATCCATTCGAGAACGCGGAGTATACAACAGTAGCTGCTGATGGGGGGCGGTAGAATTCGTGAAAACTGAAACTGAAAAGCGACCTAATATTTAATATCTTGCGCAATATCTTAATCTCGGTGTCGTCAGGCGAGCAACGCGCGGGCGAAGACAACCGCCGATTGTTGTTGGCGGCAGCGGAGAAAATTCGCATTCGCTGATATGATACGCGGATTGAAGTAATATGAGTGGCGAAATTCCGGCGGTTTACTCATGTAGAATAACGACACCACTGCATGGATCTCGCTCCGAGTACTCGTCGAGAGCATCCTCGCCGCCCCCGAGTCATCGTTGGCGGTGGCGTCGTCTTCGCGGCTTACGCTCCTATTCGAAATTCGCGCATATTCGCGCGCGCGCCGCTGCTTGCGAATTTACGGCACACTTGAATAGAATTTAATGTCTAATGTCGACGGTTTCGGCGGCGGTGGTGGCGGCGCGGCGGGCTGGGAGATTTCGTTGTTAATCAGTTTTCGCTGGCTGGCGGATAATAATCCGAGGCGTGCACACGCATACTGGATGCGCCGCCGAGGGTCATGACTCGGAGAAAGACTTAGGATGAGGGCGGCGGCGAAAGCGGCTTGTGTTTGCCGGAGCCGGGCTCCGGAGGCGGCTGGCAACGCGATGCCGGCTCGACTTCGTTAGGCCCGTTGCCGCGGCGCGCTACTTTGTTGTTTTGCCTGCCCCGGTGGCGGCGGCAGCCGCTATTCAATGCGCTCGCCCTTGGAGCTGGCGGGGGCGGCGGCGAAATGCTAGTGGCGCTTGATAAGTTTTACCGCGTGATTTATGACTTTCGGTCGATGCGTCTTCGCGCGACATGGAAGATTACGGCGGCGGCGGCGGTGGAAGCGGCGGCAAGGCGAAGGACGCTCGGTGGTTGAATGATTCCTTTGTTTCGCCGCTGCGTGCACTAATTATTACAACGATGTCAGGTCGAGTTGCTGGGCCATCATCAAGAAGGATAGGCCGCAAATCAAATAAAATTACTTGTTCCAGTTAAATTTCATGGGGTGGCTTTTCGAGCGAACGATGCTTGCAAACAGTTCAAGAGTTCAAATTAGAAAATATAATTTGGCCTAAATGTCGTAATCAGAACGACGAATTTGAAAAATTTGATTAATATTGACAAATGGATAGCAATTTAAAGGCAAATAATAATTTTTAGTCCAGTTCGATTCGCGGAAAACTGGAGACACGCAAAGTTGATCAAGAATCCCCGTTCTACCAACATTTACTCACAATTTATTCGAATATTGTATATACAACGTAGTAAAACTGGATCGTAAATAATATTTCGGTTGTAAGCATTATGATTTACGGCTTCCAAAAATCGTCAACCATAAACCAGCGCTGCCCCCATCAGACAATGCCAAAAATCATATCACTTCGGGCTCAATCTACCAAACGAATCAAATTTCTTTGTTTGCTACATCCGATTGTTTTGATCTCTAATTTAATCTGGACCCATCATCTGATTTTATATAAGTCGCTAAATTATCCAGTTCAATTACAAAACGAAATTGTGAAAGTCAACATTTACAACAACATTTACGAAATCATCCCTTATAAAACTGCCTCCAGTCCGAGAAATAGTTAACTTTGCAATCACTTTCCAACACCCCAACAAAAGAAGTCATTGTTGATGGTACCGTAAACGGGCCGGACCATCACAAAACCTTCGAAACTTCTTCGGACTTGTTGCTGCCGCGCGATCGGCCGCCATAAACTTTTGCGACCCTAAAATATGCTAAGCAGCAATTGACTTCTTGCGAGCCGTCACCGTCGACTGCCCACTCACATTTATGGCAATTGTTTGTCATTAATGCCGCAAGCAACAAATTACTATTTAGGAGCAGTCGTTTGCGCCATGCTCGGAATTTCGGTGCGTGGAAGTGGGCAAATGCGCAGTACCAGAAGAAAAAAATGGAACGATGGTTGAAGGCTCGGTACCTAAACTTTCATGTGTCATTTCATGCGTATGCGAGCGATTCAATGCGAGGCATCCCGTCTTGGGGCCTGGGGGATGCATGAAGAACGAGCTCGAAGGCGATTTGAAAGCATCGCGTCGGACCGTTACACCAGGTGCGAGCTGTTCAAAAACGGAGGCTTGAATGCTTTTCTTCGCATTGAAGTCGTTACTTGTTACTTGCGGCCTTTGTATGCGCGAGCGAAGCAATGAGCCTCTCTGAATGGCACCCGAAAATCTTCGCGTCGACAAAAAAAAGATCCCTCACCGAACGTATTTACAGCGAAACACTCGTTCCGGTTGGAGCGCGCAAAAATCTCGCAATGCCTCGCTTCGATATGCGAGTTCGGCGAAAGTTTTGAAGCCGTCGACAATTCCGGCGTGCCGCGTTTGCACAGCGCGCTTAAATGCAAATGAGGAGGACGATCGCTTGATGACACCACGCTGGGTTTTTGTGCGTTCTGCCACCCCTTTGGCATCCGCCGCCGCCGCTGCCGCCGTAGTCGCAGGCGCGCGCCCGACGATGACTTTTCAAACTCAATAACTCCAATAACTCCGCCATAACTGTGCAAATACACTTAGTACTTCCTACTCAAACACAATGTAAGTACGTGCTCCATTTGGTTAATTGCCACTTCTCGCGCGAAGCGCGCTCCCGGCTGCGCGTCCCCCCAGCAATTCCCGATCGAAAAGGGGTGACCTCCTCCCCTGATCCGCCACCAACCGCCGCGAGCAAGTCGGAAATAATGCGTGTATCCCGTGCGGGCGGGCGCGGAAACCGTGATTCTTCACCGGGTTCCAGCTGGACAAGGTGTAACCTCACCATGTGTCCATGGGTCCGAGGACCAACACATCTGCCGAAAATTCAATGATGCAACTTGATTTCAAGCATCTTGGTCTGATGCATCAGGCGCTTTCATTATGCAATCAACTCGCGATGAATTTAAATAGCATTCAGTGCGCCCAAATTGAAACGCGGATCGAGTATGGTGTAATGATTGACTTCCCTATCACCGGCCGAAATTGATGCACCCTGAAGACTTCGAGACAACAACAACAGCTTGACGCGTGCTCGCCCGGTGCGAACGTGAAGGCGCCGTTTTCGCCGTTGGACACGAACCGCGGCATCTGGTTGCTGGGGTGGTCGACGAAGGAGCCTCCGCACGCATCTTGACTTCACACACATGCTACAGAAAAAAAGCAAAAAATATTGTCCAGTGTCCTCCTACAGGGTGCTACCAACGAAGCAACGAAACCCCCATCAGAAATCAAAGTTCTAGAAAGTTTGGCGTCATAGGGGATCAAAAATAGTTTCTGTTGGAGGTAGTTCAAGTTGATGGTTGATGACGGATTGAAACACCCCGTGTGGGCAATAAATGGAGAAATGGACAGATTGGGCTTCGCGAAGAAAGCACCTGTACGATGATGGGCAAGGCGCTGATGGTGCCGGAAACACGTGGCACGTAACCAAAACGGCAGCTGGACGGTCGGCGCACACGCGGTTTAATTGTTTTTTCGACAGCGCCGCCTGCATCCCGATGGTGGGCATCATCATCACCCGGGGCACCCAGCCGGCTGTAGGTAACCGCGGACAAATGTTGATTTCGAAATCTTGATTGAGTGCGCGGGACGCGTGCAGAGCCATCCGATGCGATGGGTGGAGGACCGCCTGACATTTCGGGGAGTGATTATTTTCGAATTACGCCTGCATGCTGTGAGCACCCCCCAATAACCACCCGTTGTCGAAAATATGACGGGCATTGATTCAATGGGGCATGCTGAGAAACAAAACGATTTCCTCATCTGCCCAAATTGGTAAATCACAAACAAACACGATGCCCAAATTGCACGGTGTCCTTGGGTTGGTAACAAACTCCTCAGCCCTTCCGAGAAGCCGAGTACAAACGGCATCTTCACCGTCTCCACGAAGCGCGTTCGTTAGTTCTTTTCTTCGGGTGCATCGACACGCTCAAATTCGGATAATGGGAAGCAAGATGCATAGAATTGGAAATATGCGAAATCCGCCAGCGCTAGGTAGCTGGCTGGGCGAGAGCAAAGCGGATTGCCAAGGGTTGCCATGGGCCATGGGAGCCATGGATTCCGAGGACGGATGAGTGCGGAATGCGGCGAGATGATGATGTTGAACGAAGGAAGTCGGCGCAAACGGATTGAACAATAACTACCCTAGTTAGAAACTTCGAGAAAAGAAGTTGCGCTAAGCCGGGGTGCGTCGAGGCGGCCCGCGACCTTTTCTCAGGTAGATGGTCCGAGATGGGCTTTGTTCGCTGTTTGCCAGCACCGATGATGGCACATTTGTACGGCCCCTAGTTCCCGCGCGCCATTTCCCGCGCTGCGCAATTTTTCCACCGATCCCGCATCTGCGGTTATGCCGGTTTGATGGGCGCACTTTCTGCGGTGCCGAGCGAACGACCGAATCAAAATAAAGGCTAAGTAAATAACATGCCAATACATTCAATACAAGCCGGGATATGAAAATATTCCCGGGCGAATTGCGCCCGGATCAAAGCACCATCGAGGCGACAAGAGCGTCAGCGATCGCACCCTGAATAAATAGGAAACTTTGCCGAAACCAAACACATCAAGGGATTAAATTCGTTAATGTCGGCTGCGCTCATGCTCGTCCTCTTGGGACCGTCGCTCCGATGACAATTAGACCTCCCGAAATATCTAATATCACGTGAATGATGTGCCAGCTGAGAGGTTGCAATGGGGTGCGCTGCAGATTTGAAAGGGATTATTTGGGCCGGAATTCTCGGAAGTGCATTCGGTTTTGATCTCGGTTTTTGGCCGCTCGAAAATTCGATATCCGCGTGCATGGGTGCATCTGTGTGCGGCCGCACATGCCAAAACGTGGCTGAATGCGAATTCAAGGTAAAAAGTATTACCCACCAAGGAGATGATGCTGGGTTCCTCGGTGCTCAATGGGATTCGGTGTGTGCGTGTGCGTTTGTCAAAATGCTCCTTTCAAATCGGATGGATGCGTATTGGGCTCGGCTGTGTGCGCACTGTGGGACTTGATGTGCGTTAGAGCAAATCTGGTTTGTGGGCCTCTCTGCCCCGGAATCCATCCCATTGTTCGGCAAACACCTGGATGGCTTTTGTTCGGAGCGTTCGCTCCCTGTACGCAGAAGGACCCATCGGACGCATTGTATACCGTGTACCAGGTATTATGGTCGCCCCACCATGCCCGCGCGGGTCGGGAGTATATATGGTACCCGCAGACCGTCTCCGAAGTCAGTCATACCAGCAGCCAGCACCGTGCTTGCATCGTGGAGTCGAGTGCAGGCGAGCGGCGTGGTGTTCGCATCCTTGCGGCTCCCAAGCCACCCAGCAGGAGAAGAGTCCAGCAGCAAGCCCGAACGGCGCAGTGTTCGACCAAGTGCACGGGCAATCAGTTCGGAACGCGGTTGTGGATACGAAGTTTTCCGGTGGTGTCCCCATCATCATCGACGAAGAGCCAGCACCGATCAGGTACGACCCGATTCAAATCCAATTTGAACGTTTCCAGAATTGCATTTTGTATCGCCCCGAGCGGTGCCCATTTGAGGCTAGGTCAATCTTGGCGGTTCGGGGAAAAACCGCATTTTTGCACGCCAGTCTGTTCGTGTATCGCGCCGACTGCTCACTCGACCGTTTAATTATCCGTGGCGAATACAAAGATTTCGGCGCGCTGCATTCGGCAACAACAAACAACCGCCGAACTAACCGTCCGACCAACCACACAGCACGCCGAACCAACAAACTGCCGGCCAAAGCGTCGACAAGGCACAAAAGTAAATGCAGTCATTCTCTCGCGGCGCAAGTTTCCAAAACTTCGGGCAAATCAAATAAGAAGTTCGAATCGTTAATAGCGCGGGCGGACACGACCCGGCCCAAAGACAATGCACGAATTGAATGCATGACCCTAGCGTAGACCAGCGATGAGTCGAGATACAGAAATGCATGCATGCTTGCTCTAATCAAAGTCAATAAGTAGTGTGCTGGGCGAGCTCGATGTGATTGAATCGAACGTGCCAAATAATCGTAGCAGAGGCTCTCTTTGTCCGCGCGGGCCACACGCTCTTTGTGCTGGTGCCGCGCGTTCGCTGGCCGTCTGCGCGCCTTCCTGGGAGTCGTCCACGCTCAGTCGTCTGCACATGTGCAGACGCGCTCGCGGTCCTGAGGTGTTCGCGCGCGCGCTCAGCTGGCGATTCGTTTCGGGGTACCGTGATGATGAAGGTATCCAGTGGCTGCTGCGGTTGCATCACGCGGATGTGTAGCATCTCCGCCGTGACTTCTATCGGTTCACTCCGGCGACCGATAGTGCAGTGACCAGCTGGGTGCCCCCCATTCGCGAGAAGCTCTTCGGTCGCGAGCTGGTGGGGCTGGAGTTCGGCTTGCTCGTCGTCGTCGTCGCTGACCCCGTACTAACGGCAATTTCTGAATCACTCTTACTACCAGCACACGCCGCGCGCGCACTACCGTGCCCAGCCGATAATACGTTGTCGCATCCTGGTGCATCAGCACGACAATGAGCGCGAGAGGACCACACTCTTCTGAAGTTCATTACGACGCGTCTTGCAGATCTCCGGCGTTCAATTATGCGCTTTCATTTCATCTCATTAGATTCGATTTTCGCGCATAGCCGCAGCAACACGTCCTCCAATCAATCACGTGCGTTTCCAGCAGAAATTTCATTAATTGTCCGCGACGCCGCGTCCCATCGACTGTCGCAGTGCGCCGAAAGTGCTCGCCGCACACATCCCGAAGCCTCGTGCATAGTCCGTGATGCGTGACAATATTTGTGCTTTCCTACTAATATTGCACTAGTCCCGGCCTATATACGACTTCTTCATTCATCATCGACTCCATTAATCATCGCCTCAATGCGCGCGGGATTAGGCTCGCTTTCCGGCAGCAAATTTGAATCGTGAGTGCCTCGAACGAACCAACGAACAAAAGCCTCCCATGCAATTTGCTTGCCATGGCATTCTGGGTCCGACAGAGAGCGCGAAGGCATCGCGCTGGAAAAAACGCAGCGCGCGCGGTAATCGCTGTAAAACGAGCGTGAAGTGATCTTGATAAATACTTAATGCGACTAAACGCTTCGTAATTAACGCGCGCGTTCGGTATGTTTGGTCGAGTGCACGAAGGCAGCCCGAGAGGTTGGTTATCAATGGGACACTGCATGCTTTCACTGGGGGGACAGATGCAAGAGATGCTGGGTAATGGAGCATCTGCACTTTCGGCGCGGCGTTCTAACGTATTGGATGGCGAATATCCGGTTAACTGAATTTTTACGGATACCGTTACCGGTTGGATTTGCGCGGACGCGAACACATGGTCGCGCTGCTGCCAGTCCAGCAAGGCTGCACAATGAAGAAGAACCACAACAACAACAACAACGACGAGGTTCTCTGGACGACAGCGAGCGAACTCGCGAAGTAACCTCTCGCGAGCTGCGGATGCTGGACGTGATCCAGTCGATTGCTGGTACCCGTTCAGTGATGTGCTCGTACGAAGACCTTTCTTCGGAACCTGGTAAGTTTCTCAACGCTACTTTTTCAATCTTGTGGATTACCAACAGTTTTTGGCTAAGAAGAACATTGGAAGGACGACATCGAGGATCAACATCGAGGATTATCACGTTTATGTCAAATAGATTAGGTCGTGACCGGTGCAACTTGGTGTTGTCACAACGATTTTCGGTTCAAATTGCACTTGTCCCGGCCTGCTTTATTGGCACCCATCATCAAATCGCCAAAACTCATTACCAGTATTCACTAACAAGTTCACTAACAAATAGTAATGCATGCGAAGATTTGTCATGAAATGTACTAACTTTTTCGTCATTAAGAATGTCAATCGTCTACAACTCAGAATGGAAGCCAAGAAAATGGTACGAACTTCGGTGTGGGATTCCAACGCATGGTCTTTCTTCAGTTCATCGTTCCCCAACCCGAGGATGGGGCTTGCCGCCCCCTGCGACAGTGTGTGCGTGGTGCGTTGGATATTTTATTTGTTTAGGATTAAACTTGATTGTCGGAAATTGCCGAAAAGCAAAGCGCTCTTTGGCGCACACATGAATGACAGCGGAATGAAATTGGGCGCACAACAGCGACGATGAACGCGACGATCCGGCCTGCGGCGCTGTGTGCGTTGGGGGTGGCGGTTGTGTGGGGGTTTTGGATCAAATCTGGAGGCCCCCCATCATCGGGATGCCGCACGCCTATCGAGCAAATAACGTCGAGAGAGTGGCATAGCACTCGTGTGGCGGGGGCGGTTGTATGTCCCTTGTTGTGTGCGCGCTGGCGTTTTATTCAAAATTCAATTGAATTGAATTGTCCGAACGGCGGGGGCGAATGCCGCCGCCGCCACCGGATCAAGCGTATGCGGCGCGTCTCGTCCTGCATCCGGAATGCGAACAGTGAGAATCGGGGCGCAGGGGGGCACACACGGTGTCAGAACAACGGTGCATGTTAAGCGGTACTCGGGGGAGGGCGTACAAAAAATGCGACGTATTTGTTTAGGCTTTTGTTTAGTTGACAAATAATCACACCGGGCAGCAGGCATTAAAAATTCCGACCGGCCGACTGAAAGAGAGACTCAATAGTTTTATATGCTGGGTTTCCTTTGTTTTGGATTTCATTTTTTCGGGAGATGAATTTGGTAATCCGCGATCCATCCTTTTCATCGAAGCTTCGTGATCCATATCAATTGATGCGCCTATCGAATTTTTGAAGATCAAATATCTGGTATTCAATTGCCGAATTTCAAAGTCGTGGAAATATGAAAATTGCGCGTGCAAAATATTTTTTGCACTTTAATTTCACTGAAAGCTTCGAGGTATTTCAAAACTTCAATTTAAATTACACCCGTGAATTGGAACGATGGCAAAACGCGTGGTGGACATAATTTCGGTATTCAAAGCATCCAACAACGACCCAAAAAACGAAAACAAAAAGATGTCGGGAGAAAGAATTTGCGACCTACATTCAACTGCGTGTTGACTGACGAGACTGGCGGCAACAGCCACCGACGACACTCGAGCGTCATAATTAATTTTTCGAAACAGAATGATGCACAGAATGTTGGCCCATCATTGCACGTGCAGACGAATATATGGGCCTCTCACGCGTGCGTTTGTCGCGCTGCCATTAATTTTTATAACTGTTCGAAAACTTACATAAATATAAATATTCAAGTGCGTTGAACTTTAACACGCTGGCGATATGGAAGTGGTCGGAGCTGCTGCTGCCGCCGATGATGATGACGACGACGACGTACGAAACGCGGACGGTGCAAAAGAGTGCGACCCATGTGGATGGATGCAGCTCTCTCGACAAGAGCAACAGTAAAACCCGCACCCATCTGGGCCCGGTAAATCGCGTGCAGAAAATGCATGCGGTGTGCAGCTGATGATGCATTTCGTCGGCTTTGTGGAACATCGCCTTCAGGAGTCGAAGAAATGGTCCAGGTCCAAATTTTGAAAGACATTTTTTGGGGCTTTAAGGTGCTTGGCTACCATTTTTGGGCAAAATGAAATTAATTTATTTTTGCTTCGGAGGCTTATCAGTCGATACATAAGTAAAAGATGAACCTCGGAAAAATATTTAAAAAAATAT
>JARJDZ010004332.1:0-13287 GCA_030264555.1 Aleochara sp. GC000083 | reverse complement strand
GTGGTAGTAAAATGCTGTGCCACTGGAACCTGGGGCTCCTAACTTCTGGACTGGAAGTGGATGATGCCAAAGAATGAGGTCTTCTGGGACAAAGCCCAGAAACTGCCATCATCATATGCGTCGGACCACATGCATAAACAAATTGTGTTAGTGATTAAGGAAATAACAATGAATTTATATCACTTACATTAGCTGATGAAAAGTCAGTTGTTATTGTTGAAGCCCTCCTACTCGGAAATGATGACCACATAATTTTGATGATGGCAGTTTGCAATTAACTTAGCTTTCATTAGTGGAATGTCCAACTGTAAAACCAGCAACACTGTTAGTTATGCATTATACAAAACATTATTCATATAACTTACTTTTATTGTTTAGTTTAAAGGGCTCAGTTCTCTGAATTTATTGATGACTATTAGTGTAATCCAAGTCCTAAATATATAAAGGTGAACCCAATTCTGTTATCCGACTTGTAGAACAAGTACACAATAACACGAATAAGTCGTTATACACGTGTTTAATGTTTGTAGTCGGTTATCGTTACGATTCTTCAACCCGTCGGATTCATTCGCAGAGCAGCAGCAACAGCACATCCGCACGCGTCAACTGCGCGAACACTACTGAAGAAGCGAGACAAAGCGACTTAAATGAAACGTACTTAAGTCGCGCGCGTCACATGCAAGCTATTTATCGAAAAAATCAAGCATCGCTGAATGCTATGAATATTTGATAGTAGCTGATGGTTCTGTTGGGCTGGACCAAGAGTTCCATCAACTTTATCATCAATTATTTGCAAATAATGAAAATGCACAAAATTATGTGCCGGTCGAATTTGTCAACAACTCCAATAACAATTGAATTGCTACCATTGTTACGCCACAAGGGGGCGTAAATGTCCAATTATACCATAATTGTAAGCAAATTGAAATTGAATTCAAATATTACCAAATACTACCATGAAATATGTAGGAGTATTCCCTTTCTTGATGGGTGATGTAAATTGTGTTGGGTTGAAGATGAAGACCCAGTTTTTTTAAGGTAGCAATTGGCAAGTCAAAAGTGCTTACTTACTTTGGCTATTGCGCCAGATTCAAGTCCTCAGCAAATACTACAAACCACAACAAAAGCATTAGTTTTCAATAAAGCTAGCTGCATTTTATTTTGCTTACCCAAAGACTTTCAAGGCTCCTCATTGACAAAATTCCCAACACCAGCACAACCACCATTTGGCAAGGGCAAGACCCTCAAGAGGAAAAAATACGTTTTCCATATTTCCAAACACTGTTTGCGACGTATCACTGAAAATGAATGGAAGAAACTGGATCCAACATGGCGGATTCAATGTTGTGTGGGTTGCCTATAGAAAAAAAAAAATAATTACAACTATTAAAATTATAATACTTTGCAGCTTACTTTTGATCACCAGAATGATGACTAAAACACAAAACATTCACAAGATGAAGAATCTAATTTAAATCTAGTAAATATAATTGTTAAATTCGAATATGAAAATGTTGAATCTATATGCAACCCGAAAGGCTTGAAATCGTTCAACCAATCAAATCATTACGAAAAAGGCGCAAAAATCAAAAATTTAAACAAGAAAAAACGTAAAGTTGGAATAGCAGGATGCAAGACATTTCCAAACTAGAATAAATGACCATGAAGGAATGAATAATGTGAAAAAGGAGTAAACGAATCCCCTCAACGATCACTTCACAATTGTAATAATAAAGACTATGAATAAACAGTATATCAATAATAAAATCAATCACTATAAGATAGAATTCGTTCGTATAAAACTAAATTACAAATACTTGATCGTGGTAAACCTCTAGGCGCCACTTTTGCGGTGCAGCAATGCCGCATTTCAGTTTGCTAATATCATTTGACGAACGCGAATTTCCTAGGAAGAATGTGTATTTACTGTGTGCCATTGGCGGCCGCAATGCTCAATACAAATCAATATGCATAAATTGGTAACTTGGAAACGTACTGAACACATCGAAGAGAAATGCGAGTGTGGTTCTGTCGCAGGCGGACAGCGACGACGGGCGAACGACGAGCTGGCAAATTTTTACGTACAATGCGTGTGGGGGCGAGAGATTATTGTCTGGACGCGAGCGGTCGAATGCTAGTGGCAATGTTCGGTCACGTCGACGATGACGGACTTCTTCCAGCCGAAGAGGAAGTAGCCGACGGCGGCGCCCAGCACCACCGCGATGCACAGCCAGACGTTGTACGTCATGAAGATGAGCATGAGGAAATAGGAGACGACCATTTGCACCATGTGAAGAAACGTTTGGAAGATATGCATTGTGCTCCACATCGTCGGCCTACAAAACGAGCGCAATTAGTCGACGAATCAAGCATTGAGAACTATTCAAGATGGGAATTGGAGTCAGTACGAGTCTGGGATGCATGCAAGATGATGAAACTGCTACGAACAACAACTGAGAATGAGATCCAACTTACGGTTGCTTGTGGATGACTTCACCAACCATACTGTGTATGCATGAAGGATGCGTAGATGATGGTGTGAGATAAAATGTAAAAAATGCATCATTAATTGCCCTTGATACCTTTTCAGTATCAGCACGCATTGCATCAAGCAAACAATTCATGTTTTGTGTTAGCAGATATCAAATGAGTCAGTAGATTATATTGGCATTATCATGAAGATAATTCAAGGAATTTCAACCCAATCCTATTGCAAGTGAGGTGACCGGAAGTATTCAAACAGTATCATTTGAATGAGATGATCATATCAAATACTTTGAGAAAATGACTGAAGAAGATTATTCGAATAAGTAGCAACAAGCAAGATGGCATGTGAACAAGTGCGAAGAAGGTAAAAATGAAATGTACTCACTGCACAACTTGATTGTCGTCGGCAACCACTCGTTTGTCGGCTGGCAATGAAACGGCGCGATACTGCAAGGCATTGTACGTTTTCCAAAACAGGAATTCCCTTAAAGAAACACACGTTAGTTTCAAACTTTAAAATTATTCGAATTACAGGTACCTGTAATATTTGAGGCCTTCATAGAGGGCGGCCATGAAGAAGATGCCGACCATGGATCCGATCAAGCCGCCCACCGTGCTGATATTCCATCCGTTGAAGAGGACCACTTCCGAGTACCCGAAATGAAACTACAAGCAAATACATTTAGCAACTTTCATACGGATATCTCGGTGGATACTTACGGCCATTGCCATCATGCTGTGGCTCATGCCGCCCATGCCGTGGTCCATCCCGCCCATGTCGTGGTCCATGCCGTCGTGCCCACCATGGTCCATGCCGCCCATGTCGTGCCCTTCGTGCCCAGCCGTGTGCTGCGAGTGGTCCATGTGGTCCATGTGCATGTGATGGTCCATGATTCAAGTCTGCAAAACGAAACTGCCTTAGATTTGCGCTCGATTGATGCCCAAGTGATTGCTAATTACTTGGGCGATTGGTGAGCGAGTGGACGCGAGTTGGAAGCGCTACTAAAGTCGTGCGGCTCGCGAGTGCCCAATATATTCGCGAATCGTCCGTTCGGCGACGCGCGATACGGATATGAATGATGATTGATACTGAAAATCCGAGCGGGCGGGCGGCGAAAAAATCGCGCCGACAGCGGCACAATGCGAGGGCGATTGTCGCACGCGACGATTCAGGTGCAACAATCGCCGAAAACCACCAGTGATGGTTTTCGTGGATCGCTAATTATGCCTTTCAATTTATTTGTAGGAGTGTGATAACGTGGAAATTAGCAAATTTGTAAATTGTAACAAACGAACTATGCATAGTTATTCAACTATTTCCACGCCAAATTTCAGTACGTTTTTTGTTTCATTGACGTTACAAGATTGAGATAAGAATTCGTAGATGGCTTAAAGATGTCACATTCTAATTTTTGCAAATATTTTAGATGTTCCGCTACTGATTGAGTCCCGTACGCAAAAACTATAACTGGAAATTCGATGCAGTTATTCCAGTACTTCCAAAACAACGTATCCTTGAACACAACAAATCGCCAGCCAACATTTTATGATAGCAGCAGGCGAATTATTATTGATCAAACACATGCACATGTCACGCTGATAAGAAGTGAATTTTTTATTGTGAATTACTCCAGCGCAAGGCGTCAGTAATGCAAACAGGACAAGACATTGTTTTGCAAATATGCGGCCGATAATCGTATCGCCATTTCTATCCATGGATTCTAACAAATAGACGATCTTAAAATCCATGAGCAACAATCTATTTTTTTTTAATTCGAGACATTCCGCAAATATTTATTATACTACCATATGTTGGTTGCGATATCTACTATTTAATTTAAACAATTTAGATATATTTATAACTTGGGACGTAATATATTTTTGCGAGGTATTAGAAAGGAAATTGAATTCCATTAATCAAAGCGATTCCAATTCAACTTTGAACAACACGTTTTTTTTTCAAGTACATGTTGAATAAATGAGACGTTAGTTTTAAACTTTCACTTTCTTTGAGATTGGTTCGAATTGTTGATCACGTTTATTTTATACCGGGGCTTTTAATTATTTATTTTTATTTTCTAAAATTTATTTGATATTTTTGCTGATTAATATTTGTTATCAATTGATCATGAATGTAATAAAATTTCAAATTGATGTTCTGACAACGAGAACTAAATTTTTACTCCAAAAATTATTAAAAAAATATGCATTGACTTAGGAAAAATTTCAAAAACTTTTGACATAGTGCTCGTGGAAAACAATAAATTTTCGTTTGTTAAAACTTGAAAAAACATGATAAACGACAAAAGCATTCATCTATATTTAAAATGAGAAAATTCAAAACGGCCAAAATTTTCCAACCAAAAAAATTCAATTAGCAAAAAAAAGCTTAAAGCAATAATAAATTTAAATTTTTGATTCGATAACTATGAATTAAAGTTTATCGATCGAGGAATTAAAACGGCTTAAAATTCGAAACCACAAAAAAAAATAGAGTACAATCTACAATCTTCAAAATTGCCGATCAAATTCCAATGATTTTTCGAATAAGAAAACAATCAGCCACAAGTCTCAGCTATCTACATCTGCTCAACCAATGACCAACACAATCCATACTAACAATGAGTGGCCGACCGCATTATTATTCCCCGCAGCTGATTCTCAACGAATGTTTTTGTTCTACTACTCGGCTCGACGCCGACACTGAATAATCGCATCGACAAGCACTCAATATGCCTGCGACGAATGGTGCACGCGACACCATTCGCCGATTTTGCACACCGCCCGATTCGATTCGATGGCATACGTGCAGCAAAACGATTGTCTCAAATACTAATTGCAATGCGTCGTGGTGCCGTGTGCACTAAGCACACTCAGCGGTTCGGAGTCGAGAATGCTCGGAGTTTGGTAACCGACTTTGTCAGTGCTTATCGGAACCGCGCGGTTCGTGCCATCGAGTGCCAATTGGACTTTTCTAGCGACAAACAAATTCGAACGTGATTACACATTCGGCGGAGGTGAATGCGCATGTGCAACGTCATCAGTCGTGTTGGTGCTTGAAGGTGATTGCGCATGTGCAGCGTCATCAGTCGTATTGGCTTAATAAACAATCAGCGTGAGGCTTCGAGGCCTTTGTTTCAAATAGCAACAATTTCAATTTCAAGCGGGCTTATAAACAATGTGTGGTTGTCTAATTGATAGGGAAACCCGAGGAGTTTCGCTCATACAACGCTTTGACCACAATTTCGAATGTTATTTGGGCAGGAAATTCGTGGTTTTACAATGGGAACTTAAAGTTACACATAAACAGACTTGAAGTTACAAATAAATTTGATGTTTCAAATTTGACGTTGCAAATAGGTCAAGATCAAAATCTATATTTCAGAAAGTTACTTTGTTGATTTCCTTTTCCAAGTTGTTTGCCTAATGAACTTCTTGATAACTTAAAATTTAAATATGTAACATTCATGCTTCAAATTAACACCAAAAATAGGTCAAGATCATAGTCAAAATTGAAACTATAACGTATAACTGTAGCGAAACTATACAACTATCAGTCAGTGAAAGAATGACAAATTGAATAATTATATGTAATGATGCAATTAATGTGTGATAAGAGTTTATGATTCAAATGAATGATTTGCAATTCATTTCAAGTACGTAAGATGTATTCTATAATTGAGTGCACTACTTGTTATAAATTGGATTACTAAAATATTTCTCAATGATTAACAACTTTTTTGACAATGCACTGAAATTTTCACACATGAGACACTGATTGTTTTCGAATACTTAAGATTTGTTGGCAAATGAAATTAATTTGCAAGTTTCAAGTAATAACTGGCATTTTTTATCCACATTTTAAGTTCATGAACACTCGATAACATTTTTACTCATAAGTGATCTTATGAAATGATATTGTCAACTTTATAATTGAGTTTACAAAATTCTATCAATTGAATATCATATGAACAATGACACAAATATTTTCTTAAAGGTATCGACTTCATGGTAACTTGATAACAATTTTACTCATCCAACAGTTGCTCATTATTCTCTTCAAATAATTAAACATTAGTAGAATAAGCAATACAATTGTGTTTAAACAAAGAAAGAAGTTGATGACCCTATTGGACAATATTGTGTCAACTCTATAATTGAGTACACAAAATTATAACAGAAATCAATTGAATTTAATATGAGCAATGCCACACAATATTTTTTTTTCATCACATATGAAATTCATAGCAAGTCGATAACATTTTCACTCATCCAAAAGTTCTATGTCTTCGAATGCTTAGTCAGTGGATTAAGCAACTCAAACTATTCATTGATATCAATTGTAATAGAAATCAAATGAAGCCAAATTTAATGTGAGCAATAACCTGACATTCATGTATATGAAAACCAAAAGTATTCGATAACATTTCACTCATCTAAAACTTGAATTTTAGTGTCTTCAGTACGGAGGCAATACCAGAATAAGAAATTCAATAATTTTGATTACAAACACAAAAGAAATAAGTTAATGCCCTCAATAAACTAAATTATTTCTCAAAAAGTAACAAAATAACATAAAGTTCTATACCTCACGTTCATTGTGACCTTGTTAACGAGTGGCGTACGAAACGAGATTTAAGTGTTTTCTATCGACAACATGTTCATTAATTGAGCGATTAATTGTTTATGACGTTGAATGATACCGCAAAATTATGAGATGACGACGCTATTATTGAATATTGAAAGAAACGTCTGGTCGGCTATTAAATTGTAATGCTGTTAATCATTCAGTTCACTGGTTAAATAACTAATAGTAGAAAGTAGAGCATTCAACAATCACGTTTGTTCTATTAACGACTAATTAGAAATTGTACTAAAAAAATCTATCAAAAAGCTATCTTTTAGAATGCAATTAATTACAAAACTTTACTCAAATATTCCAATTTGCCTTTTCATTTTCGTTCCATTATTGAAAAAAATTTCTTATCTCTAAATTTTGTTCGTTTTTAGAAAATGTAATGGATTTTGAAAGACAAAGTTTCAAAACTGTTTTTCAACTAGTTTTAAAAATATGTTGCAGTTTAACAGCCAACAAATAAATCAACAAAACTGTCACTAAATGTTTGCTAAAATTTAACATTGCAAAATACCAAAAATATATTTGTAATTAATTTGCTTGCTTGAATTTGAAATATTCGATAACAAACCAAAAAACAAATTTAATGGATTTTTCTCTGTTAACTATTTCAAAATTACTGCAAATTAACTTGATTTGAAACTGAGAAGATTAAAATTCAAATATGTAGAAAAACAACTACTAAACTCAAAGAAACTACATTCAAATCAACAACAGGATTTTGCCCCAATAAAAATAAATGTAGCCCAATAAAAAGTTCACAATTGATAGCAACTGGTAATTAATTACAAGTACAACCTCAATTAAAAAGCCTAAATGAGGTGATAAAGGAGTCAGCCACGTTTTTATGGAGATTTCTGCCAACAATCAGCTATAAATGCTTCCACATAGCCAACATTATACAACTTGCAAAGCGATTGTTCACGTTTGTATCAACAAATTGTTAAATTGTGCCCTATCTCCCACTAATTAACTGTTTATGGGCAATTTGTTGATTGCACTTCGAGCTGATTGTGATACATTTGCAAAAGTTGTTGCTACGAAGTGGAAATCAAACTGTTGTCTGCCTTCGAATGATCTAATAAAGATGTATACTTTTTGTTGTGTGTTTGAAACCAAAATACCAATGCCTTGTTAATAATTGACTTACTCCTTATGAAGTACACCTCTCACGAGGAGATTATCCTGATATCCTTATCATATCTTATCAGACATTCCAATACGGGTTGGAATTTAATAAAACACAGGAATGGCCCAGAATGCGGAATAATCATCAAGCCGGCCGGTCGATCAACATCACTTCCGGTTCGCTGAGGGGAGCACGTGATGCGTTCATCCCTCATTTTGCAAAACCTGCAAATCTCAATTGCTTAAAAAATTCACAACAATATGGCCACCGCCGATTGTCATTTGTTTTGCATCAACAATCTCAAGGATTTCTCCATCCGGCTATCTCTATGACTACAACCGCAAACAGCCGACGCGACAAACGCGAAGCGCATCGACGCAATAATAATAATTCGCTGCGATATCCTGGCAGCGATTGCAAACGTACAAATAATGATTGTGTGTTACATAAACTAACCTTAAAATGCAACTGCAACGTCCAGCTGTGGTGCACGCACGACGTCAAACACTCGCTCGGCGCCGCCAACGACTGCAATTCGTCATCAATCCGTCTCGAGGCACGGCCGCGTGAAAGGTGCTCCAATTCGCGATGTAATTGTTCCGCAATCGCGAACTTCTGCCGATTGCAACCGCCTCTCGTACTTTCGCTCTGCGACTCTTGTTCGACTGCTGAATGGTTGCGGACGCAAGACGTGTGTCGGAATGGAGACAGGAAATGTGACGCTGATGGAATGGGTGGCGCCCCCTTCACGTCAGAAGCTAAACTAAACTGACTTCATGTTAACGTATAATCTAATGTAATCTATAATTTAATCGAAATCCTTTCTTTGTGGAATCATTCGAGATGCGGAATTGGCGAAAAGAATAATGGACGAAGAATGCAAATGCTCACTCACGCGCCTAGCGCACGCCGTGCCCCTGGCCCATTCGGATGTTCACATCGACCGGCGAATTGCGCTCCTGCGAGACGTCCATTTCAATCTCGTCCTCGTCCTCCTCGTCGTGCGTCTCCGAAGAGTCATCGTCGTCGTTGTCGTCTTCGTCGTCCTCCTCCTCCTCCTCGTCCATGTTCTGTAAATTGCCACAATCAGTAGCTGCATGTCTCTGAATGGAGTTCGTTAACAAGGAACATCCTTCATCGTGGAGCACTGTACCTCTGCCTGGGTTTTGCCGATGGGGAGCAGGTCGGCGTTGCGCTGCGATATCGAGTTCAGCTGCGAACAATCAAGCACGGTTAATTGCGTCAATTGGCGATGATAGCGATGGGGAAAATGTGTGATTACCCATGCAGTGTATTCCTTCTCCAACTGGGCGACTTCGTTCTCATCGTCGCACGGTTGATCAACGTTGAGCCACTCACTGTCGATTAATTTCGGCATTAGCGATGGGAATAATGGTATTGACATTTTTTTCGGGACACTTAATAACTGCAACAAAAATATTGACGCTTCGTTTTTGTTATGATGACTTTTGTTTTTATGGTTATGTTATTTGTGAATTCGCGGAGGGAGTAATGAAATATTACTCCCTCCACGAGTTGGTCAAACTGCCGTAGGGGGCGCCAGTGCGGAATTTTAATGGCAAATAATTTTTTGTCAATTTTGCAATTATATTATTAATTGCAAACTTGATAGTTGCTGATTGAGGAAAAATATGTATATTAAAAGACATTTCTTTGTTTCCCACTCGTGACATTAGACTGCTACATATTAAAACTTCAAGATAACAAAAATACCAATCAAAATGCCAAGGAATTAATTTGAATGAAAATTTATTAATTGTTAATTAAAAATCAATTGATGAAAGTTGATCAAATGGAGAATTTTGTCTGAAAATAAACAAAAAGCATTCAGAAAGAGTTTTCAAAAGAAATATTGTCATAAGTAGTGAATGAAATCAGTTTTAAAAAGCTCGAATTTGCAATCAGCATTAATTGACTAAGTTTAAGCATTTTCATCATTTATTTAAAATTTTTAATAAAAAAAAGCAACTTACCAAACATCCCTTGAGCCTTTTTTCTGTCCGTTTGCATTTCCAGCATCAGATTTGGATCTGAAACAAATCAAATTAATAATGTGACTTTCAAAAATTTGAAAAACTCATCAAACAACAAATTTCAACCAACACTGAGTCTAAAATTGTTTACAATTACTAGTAGTTTAAGAGATTAACAAAGAGGATTGTTTGGATTGCATATGGAATGAAATCTCATCGTGAGTTTTTCAGATTTTTTTCTTATTTTATATTTAAATCGAACAAAAGTCAAAGCACATCATCCTCAGCCCTGTTTCTGGGCCAATTCCTTCGCCTTGGCCTTCTCCAGCTTGGCAACGCGCGCGGCTGATTTCGAGCCGAGCATGCCGCCGCCCCAGTGGCGCCTGAGCTCATCGCCGCGCTCATTGAAGTTCGTCTTGACGACCTCGATGAGCTTGTTGAAGTTGGCCCGATCACCAGACTCGACCTGCAAGAATTCAAGAATTAGTTCATATTCAATCAATGTAAACTCAAAAATTAGTTCTCATTTGATCAATGTAAACTCAAAAATTAGTTCTCATTCGATCAATGTAAACTCAAAATTTAAAAATTCATATCTTGTTCATTAAAATTGTTAATTACCTGGGTGAGGGCAACACATGAGCAGGTCTTGCGCCTGACGAGCAGCCCCAGACGAGCTTTGCCCTTCACGATGCAATATGGGACGCCCATCTTTCTGCACAAGGCTGGCAGGAACAGTACGAGCTGAAAATCAAAGCATTTATTAATCTAACTGCCTTTGCACTCATTTTCATACTCAAATTTCAAAGTATTATCAGGGTAACTATCATCTTCAAATGGCTACGTCTTGTAAACCGTCAGTTGAAGAAATTCAAGCAATATTTGGGTAAACTCATCATATGAACAGTCAATACTATGAATCGTAGACATCAAGTGAATGATTTACCTCAATGGGGTCAACATCATGAGCGATGACAACCAGCTGGGCTTTCTTCTGCTCCACCAACTTGGTGACAGTGTTGGTGCCAGCACGGACGACATTCGGAAGCTTGGTGGGTGCCTCCTCCTTTTTGGCAACCTTGGCCTCAGCTTTTGCCTGCAATCGCTTCTTCTTCTGCAGGGCTGATTCAGGCCTGTACTTTTGCAGAAGTTTGAACAACTGCGAGGCTACAGTTCATAACATCCAATCAGTAAACACAATTCACAGAAATAGTTCCAAGTCAAAGAAATGCAAGATCAGGCACAACTTAATGTGGTAAAAATTGGCATCACGGCCGTCAGATAGCAAATACAAACAATCATCATTTAACTAAGAGTGAATATACATGATATTTGGTGATTTCTTACCAGTTTGCCTGTCCAAGGTCTGTGTGAATTGGTTGATTGGTGGCGGGACCTTCAGACGCTTTTGCAGGACCGCTCGTTGGCGCTGAATGCGAATGTATTTCGGCCATCTGACGAAGCGCGACAAGTCACGGACTGGCTGAATGTCTTGGCCTAAAATGCAAAAAAACACATGAGACTCCATTCACACACAATACAAATCAAAATATGGAAAGATAGATCAGTTTTAAAAAGCTCGATTTTGTAATCAGCATTAGTTGCTAAGGCAATATGCATTTTCATCATGAAGTTTCATCAGGAACTTTACGTAAATATGAAATGGTACTCACCAATGCCAAAGTTGCGTGGACGCTTCTCAAACAACGGATTGACTTCCTTCTTTTGCTCGACCTTCTTCACAGCCAACGGGGCTGCTGCCACTTTCTTTCCTACCTTCTTCTTGGGCTGCAATCAGCAAAACAACTCATGAGTACATCATCACACACCAAATCACAACACATTTTGTAACCTCAAACTGGAAGACAACTCCACATGAAAATTATCAAAAAATTCCATGCTTCACTGTATTCTCGAGTTAAATGATGACCGGAAATCGTGTTGAGCCAACAAAACAAGCTGCATCACACATGTTTACAAGTTGTTAGGTTACATTGTGGCAACGCATGAAGTCCGAACAATTTTGGCAAATTATCTTTCAATTACAAAATTTTGCGATTAAATATTATGCGTGGAGGATTCGCAAGGGTACTTACTTTCTTTTGCACCATCTTGAAGGTTTATCAAACGTCGGATGTTCTTAATAAATACGGAATTCTTTTACGTGACCATAAACACGTACGGCCGGAGTGAACGCGACCGGAGCGAAGAGAGCGCTGCCACGGCCATTTTGTGTATTACGATACTTCCGTTGGTTGACGTGTGGCGCTGGTGTCGCATTCGGGTCACGAGCTCGTGTGCAATCGGATGACGCGGGAAATTCAAATTTTTACATGAAAAAAATAGAAAATGTTTTTTTAAATTAATTATCATAATTAATAAAACAAATTTGGGGTTGTATATTAACAGAATTAATGTTATGGTGTTAAATAAATGATATTTTCGCAGATTTATCGGTCTTTTAATGGAAAAACTTGTAAATTGCCTGCGAAGTGATTGCATGTTTGATACGAGGATAATTATTGAATAAAACATGTGTGTTTTATGTGTATGCAAACACCAAAATGAGGTTATAACCTGTAATTGAGCTGTACAGGGTCGCATTAATTTTTTTCGTTTGCAAAAATCAATACGGACTTGATTTTCATAAAGTATTGATTGCAAATTTGATGAAACGTAAAAAATTATAGATATAAATATTTTGATGACTGGAGTGGGGGGTGATGAGGGTGAAATATGGAAATGTTTGATATACAGGATGTAAACCAGTTCGGAATGGTTAAAAATCAATGGTTTGGGGGACTTCCTGTCAGACATTTTGAGGACATTTGGTATTTGAAGTATGCTAATGCGAAAAATGCTAATGATCAGCGTGCCTGGCACAAGCAAACGTCCTAAATCATCCATCGCCGCTCGTTTCATGCTTGGCAGGCACGCACGCGGCGAAAAATCCGTGTACGACATGTCGAAATGTCTGAAATTGCTTTTATATTGGGTCATTATCATTTTTGCATGCGAGAAATAGTCCTAAAACTCGTTCC
>JARJDZ010004330.1:0-27396 GCA_030264555.1 Aleochara sp. GC000083 | reverse complement strand
ATGATTTCACCACGGGACATCCGGAAAATGGCGTTGTCAACTTCCGGGACGTGACAGGGCACTATAGAAATGATATTTTCAACTATCAGCTTCTCCTTCAAGGATTTCTACTTACGTATATTGCAGACTGGTTTGTCCGGTTTCCACTTTCCTCGAACACATTTTGCTGTTTTATTTTCCGGTAAATTTAGGCCGTAACCTTTACCACACGCCATCTTGACAATGGTACCTGAGCTGAATGTGATGTTCGGATTCTTTCCATGTTTGACCACCTCGATGTTCACGTAGGGTTCACTAGAGAGAGGCTCACAAGGCATTCCTTTTTTCTGGATATCCAGCTTCTTCTTGTCATCAAACTCGTCCTCTTCCCACTCCTGCTTTTTGTGATTCCTGCGCAAACTTAAAGAGGACCCTGAGCCTTTACGACTGAGACCCACAGTTCGTGAACTGGAGGTACTCTTCAATGCTCGCTTCAACCGTTTGAATTCTTCATTTCGCTCCTTTAGATACTTCACGTCATTTTCATCCAGGGCGAATAACTCTTCAATGTACGAAGGGGTATTGTAACCTTCATTGCCCAAAAGGTTGTGATGACGCATATAGGCTCGTTTGTACTTCTCCATGACCACAGAACGTCGCCTTCGACTCCAACGTAATCGAGGATGTTGTCCCACTACACACCTGGGTAACTGTCTCGGACTCCAGTGACCTCCAATACACGTAGCCCCTGGAGGTCCTTCATTCAGGATGTACCCTTTATCGCAGTCGTACATGATTTGCTTGTTGTTGATCACCTTCTTCACGTAGGGTCGGTAATCGTAGAGACCCATGTTACCTACCAGAAGGATCTTACCATGTTCCACAAGTCCAGGGAAAGGGCAATACACTGAAATTACAACATACAAAATTCTGTCTTGTTACCCATGAAGGATATGTGGATACCTTCCTGACATGAGGGTATATCTCCAGTCCAATTCCCATAGGAGCACTCAATAAATTCGTAGCCTTTAAGCTCGAACCCATCCTTACACTTGTATCTAGCCTTCATCCCATGCTCCATTTTCGGCGCAATGACCATTCCGTTCTTGGGCAGTTTCGGCAAGTGCTTACATCTAGCAGGCTGGCAGTTTGGTATCTGGGTCCAGGTACCATTATTACAGGTCACCGGGGAGTAGCTTCCGAAGAACTCGTAATGTGGGTCACAATCAACAGTCAAGGACTCTCCATGTTGAACTACAGTGGACTGGGTCGAGTCGTTCGATTCCAGAGTGATCCTTCCTTGAGACACTTGCGGGACGACGCACGGAGCTGAAATAGATGAGGTGATTTGAATCCCCCGAGTCAACCCCCGGGTACCATGTGTTTGAGAGAGTGTCTCAAGATCCCCACTCTGTCTGGCATGCACAAACCTCCCTAAAAAAGCACGAACCCCACAAACGAACCGCATGCACTGAACTTGACAAAAAGACATCGAGTGGTAGATACACAGAGAAACGAAGAAGTGGTAGAGAGAGAAAAGGGGTGGAATTGCAGAATCATACCTAGACATCTCGGTAGCGGGTAGCGCCATTTGCCGTCGATTTGGCATACGGTCGACGAGTTCCCTTCAAGTCTCATACCTTCATGGCAGCGGAAAATGATCGAAGCGCCAAGGCCCGTGCCGCCCTCAATGTTCTCGAGCCAGCCGTTCCAAAGCCTGCCGGGATGTCCGCAGTTTATCTCTATGTGTGCATGCAAGCAATTTCGTCAACTCGAACAAACTCATTGTGCGTACTGATGGGTTGATACAGGGTAACGATAGTGGGCGAAGGTGGCTGCGAGAGTCGTGTGGGTCGAGTGTGTTTGTAAGTGGGAGCAGATCGAAAATCGAGAAAACGGCTGTCGAAGGTCTTCGGGAAACGGGTGGGTAGTTTCGGTAGTTACCTTTGCACACGGGTTGCGTGCCCGACCATTTCTTATCAGCCCCGCAACGACGTGTCGCCTCTCCGGCGAGATAATAGCCGTACTTGCATTCGTAGCTCACCACCGAATTGTAGCTGCAGGACGTGTAGATTGCTTTCCCGTGACGGGGATTTTCCGGCGGCGAGCACGTCACTGCCGTTACCACTGAAAAAGGCATAGTTATCCTGGATAACACGTAATTTATTTGACATGATTCGCTTTGTTGTGGCGGGATGAGAGATACATGACAGCATTTCAATTTTTTTTTGCCTGTTTTGAACGACATCATTTATTTCCCTGTCAGGAGCATATGCCTGCTGAGGGGTGAAAAAAGCATACAGAAACTCCTCCCTTTTCAACCCTCCAAGTGGGATTTATGAATTACTTTTATTGTCATTCTATCTTCAAGGTTGAAATCTTCTAGAACTATCTAGAATGTGCCCTACCATCTCCTCTCCGTTTATACCCTAATTGTAAGTTGTTTCTGAGACCATTTTGCTTCTGTTTCGTCCAAAAGCACTACTCGTAGTCCTAGAAGCAACTAGATAATTCACCCCCTGCTTATAAAGGGTGTTTCCCCATATAGAGTTTCGTATCTCCATAGTAACATTATCCCTGATTCAAACAAACAGCAATGTGACTTAACCCCAAGTAGGATAATTAAACTCTTGAAGAAACTTCGCTGTGTATTTCAGAACAACAAGAAACCTTACACATTATATCCTTACTTCAACTAAATGTAAGTTACAACAAATTTTCGAAACTCAACAACAAAATGGATGATCTACTTACAGACGCACGTGGGAAGATCCTTCGGAGTCCAGGTTCCATCAGCTTGGCAGAACCTTTCACTCTTGCCCACCAACTCGAAGTTCTCTGCACAGTGGTACGTTATCCTGCAACCATAGGTGTAGCACTCTCCTGCATGCCACCCATTCGGGATATCCGTCGGGGTGCCACAACTCCTAGCTGTGAAATCCCACAACAAGGTATAGAACCATGGACATGGACAACCTCATGGAGGACTTACGCTCGCAGGATATGTCCGGTCCGTACCAGGAAGCTTGGCCATCGATCGCCAGACACTTGGCACGCGGAAATCCGTTCGTCACGTATCCGGTGTGGCAGTAGTACTGCAGCTGGGAGTCCAGGTCGAATGTGACCTGCTCGGGCAGGGCGTTATGGCGAGCGTGATCAATCGTCGGAGGAGACAGGCAGTAGACTGCAATCGGAGAGAGATCGGCTGTGAATCATCGGGCACAAAGAGCCGCCGATAGGTAGATCAAAGGCGGCTGTGGCGGTGGCGGCAACAAAAGCTGGGGAGAGGTTGGGGTGCATATGGGACGATATTGGACGGTGTTGAGATTTCATTTCCGCATCGGCTGCCGCCACCGCCGCCTCCGTCGATGCAATCGAACTCACTATTCTGTTTGCACGCTGGGGCGGATCCGGCCCATTGTCCGTCGGCCTGGCACGTTCGACTCTGCAGCCCGACGACGTGATAACCATGTTGGCAGGAGTAGGTGGTGCGCGCCCCGAAGAGCCGCCCGCTCGCTGTCACGCTGCCGAAAGGTATTTGATCGGGTTCGGGGCACTCGCGATCTGCAAAGTAACCCGAAATGACGTTAGTCAATTAAGGTCCCATTTAGGGCACTCTGCAGAGATGCTAGGAGTAATACAGTGTGGACATCTGTAGCTGTTGTCTTAGGAACCTCTTTTATTGGTTACTGATGACGTGGTAATCAATGGGACTAAGGTTTTAAACTCATATCTCTCTGTTCTTTCTTCAATGTTAAAAATTCTATTGGTCTGTTACAGGAAAATAAGGTTGGTATAATCCCAATGTTCCAGAATCTTGGTTAAAAGAATGGGATATCTTCCGAACGACGGCTTATTAGTTATCTGAATTAATTTTGCATGTAAATATCATTTTAGGAGATATAATGTAAAGTCCATAATGCAAATTCTCAACACAAGTTCTAAGATGCAGAAACCGAAAATTTGGAAAGAGGTGGTTGGATAGTTTCCCCTTCAAGTTTCCCATCAATGGAAACAGTCTGAGATGTCTAGATTCATAAGGAACTAACTGTTGATTTGCTTTTCAGAATTTAACAAGGCAATGAAAAAGTGGTTATCTACTGGACTGAGAATTGGTGAATAAGCTGGATGTATTAAACTTTGGTCACACACATTTCGAATGTTCCACGCACAAAATAGGGGAATCCCAAGAAGCTTGAAGGATAACTTCATATGTACTTGGAACTTTTGGTTCTTGAAGCGTCAACGAGTCACTTAATTTCTATCAAGTGGGCACGGAGAAAAGGACATTGCTGATAATCATTTATTTATATCTTACTTAATCAGAACTTTTCTAGCTCAAGAATTCTGGGGTGCTTGTACAAATTGACCCTCATGTGAATCTGGAGCGAATCCTGGCGTGAGTGTTTGCCATTGGTGTTTACCTAGCCGGGCAAAGTTGTAATTCGAGAGGATGTACTCGACGTCAAAGTTTTTCCCAAGTGGCTCACCGCCTTCAGTGCCTTTCTGGCCGCATGTCGCAGCTTTGGCAAAGCCCCCTTCAGAATGAATCTACTACTCTCGCTATGTGCTTAAGAGAAAAGTTGTGTGTGAAAGCTGCGATCCTCGACCCACTTGGAAGCAAGCCCGGAAAAGAAGAATAGAGACACTACTCTGTTGGGTAGCTTCCTCCAAGGCTTTTATAGAAATTTTTTAACCAAAAATTGAATCAGACATACCAGAAACTCAAACTTATAGGGGAAACTTGTAAGGGACCTACTTTACCTCAACTAAGTGTGCAGTAAAATTTAGTAGGAGCATAAAAGAATGCACTGCCCTAGGTAGTTTACGTCTCTTGGCAACGACACTCTAAATTAATTAGTTCATCACAGTAATTATTTAATTAACTTGTCCCTACCTGGCTTGATGCAGGACATGCCGCATGCCCCGTCGCAGAGACACTTCTTCTTCTTGCTCTTACAGTCCTCGTCCGAGGAGCACTTCCGCAGGCATTTT
This sequence comes from Aleochara sp. GC000083, assembly GCA_030264555.1. Taxonomy (NCBI): domain Eukaryota; kingdom Metazoa; phylum Arthropoda; class Insecta; order Coleoptera; family Staphylinidae; genus Aleochara; species Aleochara sp. GC000083. Next base: position 22,422 of record JARJDZ010004330.1, on the reverse strand, counting down.
TGTCCCTGAAACGCAAGCAAAAACAGGATGAGAACTCTCCGAGTGTATTTGTCTTTCATATTCCTCACTAATAAAGTGGCTTGCTCCTCGTCCCGAGGGCAGAGTGTGGACGGGGAGTTGCGCGGGTTCTTGTATATTTTGCCATCATCGTCAATTTCGGAGGACTCCTCTTCGTCGTCTTCCCAATCATCGTCATCGTCATCTGGAGTCGGGGTCGTTGAAATACTTCCAGATCTTCGTATTCTACGAGGATTCAAACCGCCATTTGCTGTAAAATATTTACACCAAAATGTGTAGCTTCTTTTTTGATGTTTCAGTCGTGAATTATTCACAAGTAACCAAGACAACAATACTAAAATTTACTTTGGGAAACTTTAACGTCACAAAATAGTTGTTAATAATTCATATGTTACCAAGTTTGTCTGGAATATTCAAAACCATTCTGGGGACAAATTAAATCTTCTATAAAAGCAAATAGTTTTTGGGTCTTATTGTAAAAATTCTTGCTATAAACCGATAGGTAAGAGGTCTTACAACCTAAATTGTTTTATATCTTCTAGAATCTTAAAAGTACTATATTTATGTTTACTAAATAGCTGGTTAAATTTATAATTTGGAATGTTAAAAGTTGTTCTAAAAAGTCTTCATTCCAAACGTGAACTACTTTCATTGCAATTTTTAGAAAATGGAGATGTGACACTATTTTTGGGAGTTGATCACGAAAATTTAAACTTTCATGAAATAAAGTTGGGAAATGTATGAATCGGGACAAACAGACTGGGAAGAAAAAGAGGGCGAAGAATGTGACTTCCATCGGAAGAGAATAAAACACGAAGAGCGTGGAGAAATCGTGGATCTGACATATTTTCTACATTTGCGAAGCGTATATCGTGTTATAAATGTGTGCGGCTATAAATAAATTTCCTTAAACGAAGAGCCAAGCGAAGCGCGAACGCTGCCGCATTTCGGGCGAAACTCTCAGGAATGCTGAGGAGGAAAATCGCAAGAACCAAGAAAGAGGAAGTTCGGTTCACGAGGACGCGATAAAATACATTTTATGCTTGTTGTGTATTTGCATTAAATTTCGTATCGAGTGGGGCGTAGTTCACTTGGCACAAAGAAAGCGGGCGCAATTTTCGGGTCCTTTCTTGCACGATCCTGGAAGTTGAAAGACATTCCCCACGAATAATTCGCCAACAATTTAATATTCGCCAAATATCGCAAGGTATTTTATATAATGGCCCGGTATTTGCTTCGTTTTTATTCCCAGTTATACAAACGATGTCGAATGATGTCGAAATTGCGTGGTACAAGAAATATTACCCCAATGCTGGTAAACTTGGACGATTAATCACTGCGAAATGAATTTATGACGTGCGTTTTTCCAGCGCCTGCACACATTATGTTTGATAATTTCGCGATAACGTATCGGAGGTCGGGAAAAACAGCCGGAAGTGGAAGTTGCGCCGAATCGAGCTGACAGGAAAATCATGGGAGTTGCTGCACGTGTCCTTGGTGCTGCAAAATTGGGTTAAACACCGTGATATGCGACCGAGATACGTGATCCTTCCTCATACTGGGCCATATCAATTCTTGGGTGAGTTTTCTTTTAAGACTTTTGATTGAAAATAATCCTTCTGAGCACTCCTGAAGAGAGTACCTTATGTTTTCAGGATGATAAATGAAGATTTCTTAAGACTACATGAAATAATAACAGCGATATTGATTAAGGGGATACTTTCTGGTATCATTTATCACATCTTTGCTTGTTTTCGCTTGGAGGAATAATTAATTACAAAACCCATGCGGAAAATCTACCAGGGAAGTAATTTCTTGGGATGTTACCTTGCACGTACAGGAAATTAAACACAAAATTACATGTGTTGACATCTGTTCTAAAGTTTAGATTAACTTTGTACAAGTTATTCGACGAATTTCGGCTTACTCCAAGGTACAAATCGGGCATTAATTTCGGGGATGCTGGATAGGGTCAAGGTTGAAACGTGCCGTATACTTGAAATGGTGCTGCATTGATGTACACATATATCGGGAACACATGTACGATGAACCAGGATAAAAGGGAACGTGAGAAATATTCCACACATCGAATCAAACAATGCTACGAAAAATGAACCCTTTATTTATTAGCGTTTCCAACAAAGATTAACTAAGCTCATAATTTATTGATTAATAGTCTATTATTTGATGTAAAAATGGAATTTTAAATATGAACCGAAAGTAACTTCGTAACGTGAAGGATAATCTTCGATTAGCAGGGAGGATGATTATGGAAGAGCGAGCGAAATCATGGAATATTCATGAGGCAATGCCTCGAGGAACATCTCTCCCACTTTTCTTCTTCGTGCAACTTTAATAGAGTTGATATGATAGCGAATGCTGATCTGTCAGGAGGCATCCAGACAGGATAACTCCCACATCCTGAATAGAAACGAACTTGTGGTCCCAACCAATGAAATATCAACGATATTCGTGTAACCTTTCTATGATGATCCAATAGGATAATTTTCATGAAAATTCCTGGGAGGATTGCAACACTCATTATATTCGAGAAAGGATGCTTCATTGCATTATTGTGCTACGAAGGCGCGAGCAAAACAACAAAGGATATCAAATAAAACAAGTTCCAAGTTTGCGTTCACGTTCCTTTCACAGAAATTATCATTCGACGGCTTTTATTTCGCCTTCTTAAGTGTCGCCCGAGTTATCACACTTCCAGAACTCTTAAGAGCCCTTCAATGCGTCATTAGGGCACCATTAATTTTTAATTTATTCCGTTTTATCCTCGTTTCATGCAATTAAAGTTAGGCAACTTAACATACACTTTTCAAATAATTTCCGTTATTCTTATATATCTTATTGTATATTATTGTATACTATTACTTACCTCCAACGATGCATAGAGCAAACAGCAGGTACATCCAAAAACGTATCTTCATTGTGGGGCTGATGTGGGGCGCGAAAAGAATCACTCGCACTTTGAAAAACAGTTTCAGGAGTTTCAATCGAAAAAGAAGCGCGTCTTCATCGTCGACGACGCGTTCGTTTGCTCGTGGTGTCTTCAACGAATTAGTGGAATCGTTTCGGCGATGCTACGAATATGTAACACCCGGAAGTATCAGCTTTTCTAAATTGCTGCGCGCTTTTGTTGTGCAATTACGATTGATAGATGATGATGATGCACCAGGCCCATTGTGAATCGACGGCTAAATAACTTTAGTGATATGATAGCAAGTTGTGTCAGACACTCAGTAATCAAATTGTTGTCTGCTCTGGAGCGTTCTATTGAATGAATGTATGTTTCAGCTACGGAATCAACAGCAAGATTTACTTGCTGCTCCTTTTGGGCGAGCGTTACGTGTTTTCGGACGACGGGACGCTTCGATCCCGCGGGAGTACCAAGCGACGTCGAGCGCGTCTTTGCACCGACTGATCCAGACGGGACGTTCTGGACGCCGCCGACGCCGCCGCCAGTACAATATTATGCGCTCCGACAGTTTCCCTCCCAGCATCGCATTAAGAAGGCTTAAGTATGTTCCTGCAACGGCCACTGCATCTCAATGCTATTCCCGGTCGAATAGTCCGAGTTTAGAAAGGAATTTGCCAAGAAATAATTGGAGTCTGAGTAGTTTGAATGCTCAGAATGAGGATTATACTTGCATATTTGAATTTCCTAAGTACTGTTCTGTTTTTGGCTGCTTCCTGAACACATATTAACTTGGTCAGCACGCTGGTTGTCCCGCTTTATCTTTGGGTTAGTGAAATGATACGAAATGATGCCTTCCATCATTATACGTTAACCCATCGTCATGGGTTTCATGCATGATGAACATAAAATGTGTCAAGCGCTAAAAGTGTGAGCATCTCCAACGGTTTCCATTATCCATTATTCATATGAGAACAGGATAATGAGAAAAAGCAGAAAAGTATTTTGTTTGGAACATTCCCCCCTTAAAATCAATGATTTAAAATATCAACAACATTAAACAATGTTATCAACTGTATAAATTAATAAAAGTACTAGTTAGCATCCAACAAATGCATCAACAAAAAACAGGACCAAGAAGGATAATGAGGCCATATTTACCATTTTGAACAGATTCAACCAACGCATTCAATATTAAATATGTATTCTAATGTACGTTGGTTACATACTAATTAAATCATAATAATTAATATTCCCTGCGAATGCAACATTTGTTTGCAAATAGTGCAAAATTAGGTCATTCGTTTCAGTCAATATTCATTAGGTATGCAACCATATTTACACTCTCTCAAGCACTCGATTTCACAGTGCGTAATGTCATCGTCATATGATAACAACTAACCGTGTTTGATAACATTGCTTCGTTTTCTCGCATAATATTTAAGAGCACTAGTCAATTAGCAGTTGCACCTTTACTAATTCGATGTGCCCGAACAGCTTCGACGACGATACGCAATCAACCAGTTAAGTTTGATTTATTATTGCATAGAATAGTTTCAAGTGAGTATTGATTGATGGCACACTAATTATACGATATGCGATCGCTAAAATTCTTTATTGCAGCTCTCTTAAGTGCAAATTGCCATGGGTGTGAACAGCAGCAAGAAGTTGGCCGCCAAGTGCTCCTTCCTCTCCAAGGATGAACAAGTCATTGTCAGTCAATCATTTAGATTAGCAAGCAAGAACTCTGAGCGTATCAAAGAGGATGAACTAAATGTAAGGATAAATGGTAGGGTTTAACAGTATAATAAGTGAGTTTGATTTGTAGAAATTGTGGGGAATGCAAATGGATTCAAGGCTTTCCCAATACATCAACAATTATCTATTTGGCATAGGAGACAATAAAACACAAACTGTAGATTTGGAACGCTTTGCTGAATTGTTTGTGTTTTGTACTAGAGGAACAGTGGATGAGAAGCTGAAGGTCTTGTTAATTTCTCTAGGGAAAAGTGATAATGATAACATAAATGTTCCTTATTCATTAGTCAAAGAGGTGAGGCAAGTTAATTGTAGTTTTAAATGTTTAATTCATGTTATATGATTTTAGTATGTGGAGAGTATTGTTTCTTCATACATGAAGATACACAAAGTTAGTAATACAAAACAATTCAAAAGCTGGCACTCAAAGGGTTGCTTTACATCTCCTCAAAATGTGCAGCGATTTGCGGAGAGTTTAATACACGAAATCGATACTGGTGATGCGATTTCCAGGAGGACATTGGAAGTGTGGCTGCAAGGTTCCACCGTTTTGGGACAGCTTTTAATATTCGTCTTTAAACACCTATACAATATTTCACATAGAGATAAGGTTGGTGCGACACCAAGCGAAAAAGCAAATATCGCACATTTTCCCAATGAGGATGAACCACCAATAATTGACGCCGAAAAGGATCGTAGCCTGGTGCCTTTTTGTCGCGGGCTCGATCTGATCCCATCGTATCCAAGCCTTCTGGACTTGAATCAAATCGTTTTCATAAATGCACATCTTCCGCAACAGTATCAGCTCGAGTGGCGATTTCTTTTCTCGTCAGAGATTCATGGCGAGTCGTTTTCAACGTTAATTGGTAGAATAGTTAATCAGGGACCATCAGTGCTCATTTTGGACGATATGAATGGTTGCATTTTTGGTGCTTTTGCGCCAAGCAATTGGGCACTTGGTCCGAACTTCTTCGGCGACACGAGCAGCTTCCTCTTTACACTCGCACCGAAAATGCGTGTCTTTGAGTCAACGGGATACAATCAACACTTTCAATATTTGAATTTGCACCAGCAAACTATGCCTAACGGATTGGTAATTATTTTAGAAACTTATCTCATAATTATTTGTAAAATCTGGTTTATTTTCGTAGGCAATGGGTGGACAACATGGTTATTGTGGCCTTTGGCTTGATGAGGAATATGGCAAAGGGCATACAAGTGAATCTTGTACTACTTACAAAGGATACACGCAAATGTCTCAATCAAAAGAGTTTAACTACAGGCATTTGGAGGTTTGGGGATTGGGGCAACCGCCACCAACTCCTCAAGAACGTGGGGAACGCGTGCCAGGTCTTAGCGTGCTTGACGGAAACGCAGAGAGCAAGGCAATGTTGAAAATGGCAGGTCGCACCATTCATAGCGAAGGTCTTCGAGAGCCCGTACGTGACGGTAGCAATTAGTAAAGTTTACATAATCAACAGAGTGCTTATTCAAATAATACGCAATATTTGCCGATAGAAGTGCCAAAAAGCGAACAGATTCATTGTTTACTTGCAGTTTATCACTTTTTGGGTATATTTCTTTCTGATTGCATTGTGGCGGCAAGGAGATATCAATCAACGTATTTATTAAATTTATAAGAAATATCGAAGATTGCATACAAATCACATTACATAATATTGAAAAGCACATTCCACTTTAAATATAAGGCGTTGAATTACAAAGCAGGCTGCAACCGATAGCGAAATTGAGTTTTGCGCTGTTACGTATTTTAAGTATATAAAATCAAGCGATCTCAATTTATCACAACGATCAGTTTCGTGTGAACTGTTGCATTGAGTCGCTCATTATTTCTAATTTATTGTTGTTGATATTTGTTCTTATTTATTGTAATTGTGGCTATGATCATAATTTCACATGTTGATTATTGTTATTGTTGGAGACGTTTAAGAGTTTATCCTTTATTAGGTGTTTGATGATGGAGTTTTATCTAATTCACTTTGAAACCATTTTCAAGAAATATTAATGTTCACGAATAATCTACATTAAATATCTATTGCTACAGAAAGTACGACGCATTCATATAATCTACACGTTTGTGCAAATTTTGTTATGGTCGTCAACCCGTAATTCGATTCATTAGAAGTTTCACACGCACAATACGCTGATGTTATTAAATTCATGCCATATCAGTTGTTTCCACGGGTATTTTTAATAAAGACACTGCAAAATATCTGTTTTTTTAATTCAGGCGCACTTCGTAAGCCAAATTTATTAGAAAAACTTTTATTACTTACGTTTTTACGTTCAGCAATTTTAGTTTTACTATGATATTACTGATTTTTAGATCATAATACCAGAAAAATGGAATCCAAGTGCTTTTTCTAATTAAATTCTAACGATTATTAGCCCATTGTGAAGTTTGTAATTATAAACAATGAGGACTATATAACCGTAAGAAACTGGGAATACTATACATAGGGAATAAAGTGCAACTTTACTCCCTATATTTTTCGAGTTTAGCGCATGCGTCATTTATTTAAAATGGCCGAAAGAAGAAATGTCAAACACGTCAAATAAACCAACAAAACATTTGTAACCGGTGTTTCTGAGGCTACCAAGTTTTGGCCACGTCGTAATTCAATATTAAATTGAATTCCAAACAATATTTCAAGAGATACCAGAAAATATACGTACAAAGTAAGTACACTATTTTTCTTTTGCAAAGTTTGATTTACATGTGGGTCTATGGGCTCGTTGCTTTGTTGTATGATATTTCATATATTGCAATTTCCAATTAGCATTAAATAACAGATGTATTGTTTATGTACATAATTTCAATAAGTGCCTTAAGTCATATTTAATTATATCTATAAGCTCTTGAATATCAGCTATTGGTTTTACTTGTGGGTAGATTCATGCCAGCTTCTTCATGTAGGAACTGTTTGCTTTGGGTTTGCATTTCCTCTGTCTGCTGAAGCCCCTGTACAATATAAAATATTACAAAATCTAAGGATTTGTTTGTATTCCAGGATGGTTACTGATGTACACTTAGCTGTGCTTGCCAATGCATTGGGTGTTACTCTATTCCTCTTAGTAGTTCTGTACCATTACATCAATGCAAATAACTCAAAGTAAAATGAGGGTGGGATGGTTGATGAATACTATGTATTGCCATCAAAATAAATAATTATAAAAGGAATATAAACTAAATATGTAAAAAATAAATTATTTTTAACCATAATCAATGCATTCATCACACCTCAGTTACAATACCTAATTTGTTGAAGTACTTCAACAAGCCTTGCAAGCGTTTCTTAACTCGTTTCTGATCATCGATTGTACAGCCCAAAAGCGCCGATTCAAAATGCTTGTCGGTGAGGCCAGTTACTTGAGACGAACAGGAATTCATGTACGTAATGCATCGAACGCGTGCCGCATCATTATCCGATTTTAACATTACAACTAAATTGTCTATCAAATGATTGACTTGATGGAGTGCTTCCTCCTGGGCAGCATCTCTCTGGGTATTCACGTTTACGTCAACAGTCTGGCAGCGTTCAGTTATTCTTTCCAAATACCTGTAAGCTTCATCTTTATCCACTAAAAATAGAAAATATTACTTGACCAATCAATTGTTCAATAAATGGACATACAGCCAACCAAGTCATTAAGCATAGGTAACATTTTTACAGTGTCTAGGCTGGCAAGGATTCTGTCTTTTTCTTCTTCCAATTTTGCAGCATCTCTTCTCAGTTTCTCTACATGACTTTCAATATTGTCTAGCATTTCCATAAGCTTCTGTTTAGGATTAAAATCTGCTGCTTCCTCATCAACAAACGGTACCAAATCTGTAACACACACTCTTTATATTTACATTTTGCCAGTTATCAAAACACATTAAATGTATCATGTACCTTTTGATGAACTTGGTGAGTCCACATCCATACTCGAAGGCAACAATCCACCAAAAGTAAAATTAAACGCCGCCAGTTTTGCTGGGTGTCCTTAACCGGACATCAAACACAATAAAATAAATTGTGTGAGCTGTTGACAAGTATGTTTACTGACTAGAATATTAAAACTGATTTTCGAAACGTATGAAATTTTCTAGGTGCAATTCGATCGAAACATAACCTGAATGGGATTATTTTGAACTTTGTGCCACTGTCAGGTGTGTACATTTGAAATTTGCTGAGTGTATTTTTTGCTATTTTATCGATTAGTGTGTAGAATGAACACAACAATTTCTAAAATTCAATCTATATCTATCCCGCCCATATATTTTTGTTTAATCCGACCAATGACAAGCCGGATAAAAGGCGTAAAATTCTAGGTCAGTGTGCCCCCAGCTATTTTCCTTAAAAGTACATACAAATTCGTGAGAAGGAATTGTTAATAACGTATGATGAATCAAATTAGTTAGCTGGAAAAATGAATAGCGAAAATCAGATATCTACAATATTTTCCTGATGACCTTCAAACGCGAGATAATCATTGGGTCAGACAAGTATTAATTTATTATAGTTTGAATGAAATAGAACTTATGGAATGTTTCTATCTATCGGTATTTCCCCTGTCAAGCTCATACTATTTGCGTGGGTTTCATCGATTACGTTAACGGGAAACCTTTATTTTTAATAAAAGCCAGAGAAGTACATTTTATCTTTCAAATGGGTTATCGTTAAGGATTGACCTACAATTGCGGTTGTCGTTGATTGAATAGTTTCAAATACAATTGCTTTCAGAGGCGTAACTTGCATAAATCCATTTTCTGAGAATCTACCGTCCAAATTGCTTTCTAACCAGATAAAAGTCGCTGGTTTATCTGCACTGATAAATATACGAAATTTAGTAACTGTTACTTGTTCGACCCGGTCAATCTGAAACATTTCTCATTGTATTTCCGAAAATGTATTTTCATATTAATCAATAAATCATTACCTTTACATTAGCCCATTGTATTGAAGAGAGCTTTAATGCCACAGGGAATATGTAGTGCTCTGGAGCAAGTAAAGAAGTTTCATTGCTGAGCGTCAATCGTATAAAACAATTCTCCTTCGGATTTCTGTCACAAATATTGTTATTCCGAGTGAGGAAATAATTCAGATTAATGTTAGTGACCCTTAATGATCCTGTATCCTGCAAAACAAAATAAGAAATGAATATGGTATAAGTTTGAACGAAAAATCATTACTATTTTCAAAGTACGCGTTTTTTCGATAACGATATCAAATGAATCCCATCCAAAAACTGTTACGTTTAAAGTTGCATTAAAAATCGGGTAAAGTAGATCTGATATGGCATAAATATCAACTGTATTGTCGCTTTGTTGATGGGACGAAACAATAACAGGCGCAAAGAAATCCTTTGCATAGTAATGCAGCATTTTCCATTTGCCTAATGCATCCACACTGGACCACGTTGGTGCGACCCAAGGACAATTTAATTGCCAGTATAGAGCGCCCATTGTTAAACCATTCCCAGCAGGGTTCAAATAACTGCGCCATTGTCTATAATGTTCAGTTTCAACTTTCATTGCCATTGCTTGAATAATCTAAAATAAAATAATATAAATATCATTGTGTTTCAAACCAATTGGATATATACCTGGCTGTAAAAGATGAATGCTTTGTTATAATTAACATTATTGCCTTTTGGTGGCAGTGCCAGACGTAAATGTATCAAAAATTCCATTGCTGAGTACCCCAAGGGATGGTGCTGACGATGTATCATAAATTCATTACCAATGTATAAATCAGATTCATTGTTGGTGGTTGTAAGAAATGATTGATAACTCGGAAGTGCTTGATATCCATACTCAGAGGCAAATCTTGGGATAGGATAGAAATTCATATTCCAACTATCAAGTATATAATTGTAGAAATGAACTGAAAAAAGGTTAGTTAAAACAAGTTTTTGGCTAATTTGAAATATGTTTTACCATCACCATAAGCGTTATCCTGTGGGTTCTTTGCAATTAAGTTTTCGTCGATTGTTTTTAAGCCATTTGTCGGACTCGATGACAAATAAGTACGTGATGGATCCAGTTTGAGAACGATATCTTGAATTGTCTTGCCGTAAAGTTGACGATAATCCGCTTCATAAATCGATTGATTCGAAATTGTTCCATACCTTAAATGTATGCATTTTATTCTCGTAGTTTCATTAAAGTTAGTAATCAGTTAGGAAGAGCCTACCAATTAAATCTGAGAGCCGCTTCATTTTCGTTATTGCCAGCCCATAAGACGATGCTAGGATGGTATTGCAATCGACGAACTTGATGTTCAATTTCCTTTGATACAGAACTTTAAGAAAAATTATATTAATTATATCTATTACATTAGATCTCAAGTTTGTTACCTTAGAAAATCTTCGGAGCTTGGATACATTGAACAAGCAAACGCGAAATCCAACCAGATCATAATTCCCATTTCATCTGCAAGTTCATAAAGTCGATCAGCTTCGTAGAGACCACCGCCCCAAATTCGAATCATATTCATGTGAACATCCTTGGCATTTTGGAGGATACTTCGAATGAGGGTTTCGTTATTTGAAAATTCCGGAAGTATATGGCTTGGCACCATATTTGATCCTTTCGCGAATATTGGAACGCCATTCACTTCGAAATGAAACGATAATCCCGAACCTGAAAAACAATCTTAATTAATCTGCAATAAGTAACTTTATTATTAAATTACCAACTGGTTTTTGCACGAGTTGAACATCCCTGATTCCAATCCTTAACGATTTTGTACTCGATTCTCCGTTTAAGGAAATTGTAATTTTCAAATCGTAGAGATCCTGATTTCCGAAACCATTTGGCCACCATAAATTGAAGTTACCCTAAAACAACTGCATGAAAAACGTACATTCCAATAAGAGTTAAATCAATTACTTGAGGCAATTTGAAATGTTTATTGATGGTGAATTCATCATTATTTGGAGGAACTATGAACTCTGAATTGATTATGTGTGTATTTAGTTCATCCCGAATCGAAAACGTGATGATGCCTTGAATGCTCTTATTCCCAGTTCCCTGACCCGCAGCATACGTTATCACGTTGAAATTGTAATCATTATCCACTTGGTTCACAGCGACAGTTACGTCCTTAATGTACGTTATATTGTAGCCGTTTAAATATACATTTTTCCTTGAAAATTAAGAAAATTATAAAATAAATTGCTGATTTATATTTTCGCAAAGTTACCATATGCCAACTGAAGGAAAGGCCGGTCCCCAATCCCAGGAAAATGAAGCCTGCATTTTTCTAATATGATTAACATGGCATTCTCCGTTATATCCCGATGGAACACATTTTGGTACAACGGTATAGTTCTCTGATTGTTTGGCGAATAGGTAATTTGCTTTTAGTATTGGCGATTCGAAAACAACGGATAATATGTTATCGTTTGGCTAAAATTTGAACATCAAAACTCTGATTTCAGATTTGAAATCGTATTATTACCGAGAGCGATTCAGTTATGTCGAATTCATATCTCACGAACATATTATCTGTGTTCCCAATTGTTTTCCCATTTAGATAAATCGTGGCGAATGTGTCCAGTCCCTCGAATATTAATTTCACATGATTGTTCCGCATTACATCTGGGTGAGCTGTAAATATAAATCGCCAAACATATCAAACGTATTACTGCATTGTTCCCATATCTTCTTTATGATTCATTGAATCAATTATCTACCAGTAAATACTGTTGTGTAATTCCATGTTTGTTTTGCGACCCAGCGTGTTTCCACATCGTTGAATCCGTAGAAAATGTCGCCAATTATTCCATTTTGTATTAAATCGGAGTAAATGCCGCCCGGAATATGCGCTACCAAATTGTTGTACTCTAAAACATAATCAATTAGTTAATGCTGATTTTACTTCTATAGACTTACTATAAGTTGTATCACATAGTGACCATTTTCCGTTAAGATTTTGTTGATTTAAGGCGTTGGATTTCGCTATAAAAACGCAAATTAAAGTCGAACACAACACCAAGCGACCCAGCATGGTCGATACTTGTTCGTAGAACTTCATAAATCACACTGGAACTTCGCTATAGATTCATGCACATTGTAATGTAATTGTAGTGGACTTTCAATTGGTTCTCATCTATTTACATCGTTATTGGGAGCGCAAACAGCAATTTGTCTTATCATTATTACGGTCCAAGCGATATGTATTAATTGATAGTCGTAGCACAATGAGTTACTTGAGATTATTGATGATCTTGTACAAAATATTAATTAAGTTGCATCTTCCCTAGAGATTATCAGCGATTATCTTAATGTATGAAATGCAGATAAATTGTTTACGTTTTTCATGGTTTGATTTAATAATGGCATGATCGCAAAAATTCATTATAACATGAATCAACATAAAATGTATTCAAATTACAGCACGATAAGCAATGTTTTCAAATTTTTATCGGACGGTTTCTCGTCAATGCCATAAATTAACCTTGAGAGTAAGAATAATAACGCGCATTCATGTTTCTTTTTCTGTATATATGCATGTTTCAATGATTTTATAACAAAACGTTGGTTCTTTTTGATATTAAATCTAGGTACTTACAAAATTAAAGATTTGTATCTGTGATACAATTAGTTTTAACATGAGTAACAATCTATTGAGATTAATTAATTACCTTCTCGGATTTAGAAGTATACACTTACTTATGTCTTTGCTAAAATACATCACGTTAATTAGTGCATCATTGGATGATCGGCCGCTGATTTGGTATGCTGCTCTCTATCTCCAGCTCCGATGTGAGACCGCATGTGGACGCGTGTTGCTAAAATCGTGAAAAATCAGATATTTTTCCAAGCAACACGTTTTGAATCACAGAAATCAAGAGAATATGAGTGTTCATAATTGTAGTTATTAAAGAACTTACTTCAATTTCTTTAATGGGGAACTGTACACCACAAATTGGACAGTTTGTTGTTTTCTTTTTGGGGCCTCGTTTTGCGGGTGTGCTACTCGAACTAGTCGAGGTTGAAGGACCCCCATTTGTATGATTCAACGTATTTTTGGTAGGTGTATTTACATTTTCTTTGTCGAGTTGTTGCCGAATTGTTGATGATGTAGATGGTAATTCTATTAAAATGACGGAAATGTTAATCTTAAGGTATCAGTTATTTGAGATAATTGATGAATACCTGGATTTGTCTGTGAACTCTTGCCCTTTCTGGTCGCCACAGGCGGCACAATTCGTCTTCTTAAAAACGTTCCCTCTTGACTCTCATTGACATCAATACTGCTGGGACTTTCCTGTGAAGAAGATGTAATATCCATGGCAAGGTCATCATCACTTGTTGGCTCCAATGACTTTTCAAACTTACTGAATGATTCTTCAGTCTTCTTAGTTTGCTTTTCAGTCTCAGCAAGCTTGCTAAACATTGCATCTGTTCTTGATTTACATCCTGGTGAATCATTAAACAGTGATGATCTTGCCATAATCTCTTCATTGTTCATTTGCTTCTTGTTAGTGCTCTTCTTGGGTCCATTAACTGCAAGCGGCGTTGATGTAATAGGCAGATCGTCGTTATCATCACGTTTTGCCCTCTTGCTGATTTTTGTATCTTCTTCATCTGAAAGGTCAACACTCCAGTCAGTTCTCCTTCTAATGTGTCTACCACTTCTGGAAATATATTCATTCTCCTCACTAAGTGGTGGCTCGCTTGCATAAACATTTGACTTCCTTTTATCAATACTGCCATTAAATAACGAGCGCGACGGAATTGGATCGCCTAGAAAAACCCTTTGGGGTTGTGTCTGCTGGAATAAACTTAGCTGAATGCTCAGGGCATAGTGATAAGACATTATTCTCAAGGCTTTCTCACTTTTGGCCAACTTATTTAAATTCTTGTCAAAGTAACATGGTGGGTTGTACTTCGGCTCGTGATGGATGATATCTAGGGGAGTATGTGCACTGCCTTCACATCTCCAAGGATTTAAGAACGCATCTTCATATTTTGTTCGTTTGCTGGTACTTGGTTGTGATGTGTTTTTCGCATTTACTGACTCGTTCATATGTACTTTTCTCGCCGAATTGATTCGTATTTTTAAAGGCGTTTTTACAGGGCTTTCTCCTGCATTTTGATTTTTCGAACTCATTGTACACTCCAACAATATCAATTACTTTACTTGAATAAATAATTTTCAAAAAAACTGTGGTTATGTTGTTGAAAAACAGACGGCCATTTATTTATTCTAAAATAGTTCGTCATGAAACTCCCCAGAGGTCAGTACAAAACAAGCGGGATTTTCAAGATGTTGAGTTTAGTTTTATTTGTGGAGAATGAAATCATGCACTAGTGACATCTAGGTCATATTTTCTGTCAGTTTGTTTTAAAAATTAACCTGTGTGGAATTATAATTTTGTTTTCTGTCCAAGGAATTGTATTAAATTATTTTATAGTGAAATATAACCATGGACACTCATATTGGAAGTAGTATTTTTCAAGGTGCAAGTGTGAAGATTGATAATGCTGGTCAAAACTTGGAGGAAGAGGAAGATCTGGAAGATCAGAAGAGACGACAAGAAGAAGTAAGACATCTGCTACTTTTACTTGTTTTCTGTATTGCTAATATGGAATGTTTTGCAAATTTAAGATACAGTCACTACTAACAAAGGCAATGGATGACTTCAATTATGATGACCAGAGTACTATTAATTCATCAGTAAATGTCTCAACTGAATTTGGCCAGAAGTATAAAGAAGCTCCAATTGAAAGTCAATTGGAAGTCTTGTACCATGCAAGGGTGAAGGAAGTAGAACACTTGACTCAACAACTACATGAACTGAAAGAGCAACTTACCAATATAAAAGGGCAGAATTTACAGAAACTGATGCTTGCTGAAGCTGAGAATGATAAACTAAAAATATCATTGCAGAATTCACAACAAAGTTATGGTAATCTTTTGAAAACACATGTAGAAATAGATATTATAGTGGTTTAATTTTTAGCTGAGAAATGCAATCAATTAGAACAGTTAACAGAAGACAAGAAATTAATACTTGCAGACATTGAAACAATGCAAAAATACTTGTTTAATTTGGAACAAGAGAAGGGTGCTTTAGAATATAACAATCAAAATTTAATTGAACAAGTTGCTATATTGGAAAAAGGACGTGCCGTTAATCCATTGCAGGATGCTGTAATTCAGGAGAAACATCTTCAAGAAGTTACAAAGCTGCAGGATAGTCTTGAAAATGCCATTTGTAAAATACAACGTCTTGTAAGTAATGTAATCTTCAACATTTCATACCTTACTTACATATCTTATTATTTTAAAATAGGAAAAAGACAATGGGACATTGTCAGAAAAGCTAAACAGTGTTATATCTGAAAGAGAAGATCTCATAGCAAATAAAACTGAAGTTATCAATAAGTTGATGCACAGTGTGGAACAGGCACAGGCACAGAATCATGAACTGCTGTGCAGTGTAAATACTTTAAAAACAGAAAATGAAGGATTGAAATCTTACATGAAGGAGTTGGAAAATAATGCACAAATTATGAAGGGATTTAGTGAGAAAACCGAAATTATCAAAATATTGCAGAAGGAGCTGGATAAAATGAAGAATGCCAATACAACCTTATCTGTAGACTGTGAAATGCTACAAAGGCAACATGATGATATTAAGAAGACTTTGGATAGTAAGAATGCCCAAATTAAGGAGCTTCAAAATACTATAGAGAAAGAAAGGTAATAATTCATTAAAACTGCATTCAAGCATATTTTATCCTAAATGATATTTTCAGTAAAACTACAATGGATTGCTGGATGCAAACATCAAAAGTAATGGATAGTTTTTCAGAAACAAATCTGCTAAAAGGTGAACATTAATGTTAGATAAATTCAGTGAATAAAAGTAACCGTTTTATATGTATTTCAGGAGAAATTGTAACTGCCAAAGAACAACTTGAAGAAAAGCATGAATTAATTAATACTTTGAAAAAACAAATCGGAATGTTAGAAGGGGATATTGTTAATCTCAATGAACAGTTAACACTTGCCTCCAGACGTGACAATTTAATTGACGAATTGCAAGCGAAAGCCACCAAATTGGAGGAATTCATCGTAGCTAATCAGCGACCTTCAACTTCCACTGATGATAAAGCTACAAACACCGCTTCCGATGAATGCGAATTGTCCGAGCTCTATAAGGTGAAGTTAGCTGCAGAACTAATTGAGAAAGAAATTGAAATACGCAAAGAGCTGCAACTCGTATATGAGAAGAACTACCTGGCCTTAAAGGAAAAACTAACGCGGGATAATAAATGTCCACGTTGTGAAGCTCTGAAAGCGAGTGAGCAATGTTTACTTCAATATAAGTGCATTGAAGAGGCTGACAATGAAAAAGATGCCTGTACAATGTGCGTGGAGATGAGCGAAAAACTCGTGAAGAACGTAGAGAAGCTGCAACAGCTTGAAAACGTCATTGGACAATATCAAGTCAACCAAGAAAAAGATCGGGAGGTCATAGTGAAGATACTCGAGGAGTGGCAGGTACGTTTCAAGGATTTGGAGTTAGAGAATGAAGGTCTGAAACAGCATCTTGAGGAGGCAATCAAATCATACAATACGGCTTATAATGAGCTGGCGGTGGTGAAGAGTCGAGTACATCAAGTGGCGAAAGTGGAGCAGGCGAAAGCCAAGGCTGCAGTTGACGCTTGGAGTCGGGATACATTCCAGAAGATGTTTGTTTACAATGAGACCATAAAGAAAGTTAGGAGCAAGATTGATAATATTTCATTAAAAACGGATCGTCATGTGAGTATAAGCCCATTTACCAAGTGAACAAATATGAATCAGAGCCATGTGATTTATTCACATACAATATTCATATTTGTGTCTTTGCTTATTGGAAATTGATGCAATGATAATTAAGCGATTTGTTTACAAAATTCCTTTTATTAACTTTAGGTGCATGAACTTGAAAAAAACTTCAGCAAAGCGAAATTGGAAATGGAAGTGACACATAAGTAACCTACTCCATTTTGACACATTACATTTAGAAATTAAACCTATTCATGTTGATAAAACATATTAATAGTTATTAAAGTAATAGAAAGAATCCTTAATGTATCATATGTGCCAAATTCCAATTTTGCTTAATTTCCAATGGTCCTTCAATCTGGACACCATCCTTAGTTATGATTGCCAATTGAAACTTGGGGAAACTGCGTGCGTCGCGGTAAAAGAGCACCTCCATGCATTTCTCCACCAATTGCTTGGTTTCTTCCAAATTTATATTGGGATTCTTTTCAAGGGCAGCTCGCAAAATCGGCAACGCCATGTAAGCACCATAGCCAGTACAGATTGTGTTGTCTTCATATGCGGTACCTAGCTTATCTACTGTGCCTAAGAAAGGTACTCCATCCTGCAGGTAAAAAGCACATCTAATGCTATTTGCTCATCTTCCATATATCACAATAAACCTTACCTGGAGACCACCCACAACCAAGTTATTCCAGAATGGATCAAATTTATTTCTTCTATTATACATAACCCTTGTCAGCCAGCAATAGAGTGAAACTGGCTTTAGCCTGAATCCATCATCTAAGCATTCTTCATCAATTCTAAAACCATATTCCAAGTCAACATAATTGGTCTTTTTTGAAGATGTAAGACTTACATTTTCTGCTCAATTAAGTCTTTTAAATACTGGAAATCACCATAATCACCTCCAGCACCCAAAATGATGTTCTCATTGACTTTCATAATTCGAGGACAATCCCGGAAACGTGCTAACGAGCCATAGGAGCCCAACATATCGCCCGCCATTACAATTCCTTCCTTGCATTTTACTGCAACAACCGAAGTTGCAGTTGTTATTGGAGCCCTAAAATATTTAGCAAGTCATCAGCGGATTTTGGAGAGGTTAAGTTTATACTTACTGCGATCGTTGCGAGAAGTCACCGGTTCCACAGTGGTTTTTATTAGGAAAATTATAGAATGCTCCAGGCACTGGTCCATTTTGCCAAAGAGGCGCAGCACTGAATGCATCAGACGGATTCATTTCAAGATCAATGAGAAAATGAGAAGTAACAAAAATCAACTGTCTGTAACAATCTCTGTATACGCCACTCGCGCCACTGAAATTGTTCTATGGTACGCGTCGTATGCGAGCTCAAGTAAAAAGAGACGATTTCGATTCACTCCCTCAATGTGTAAGACAAAGAGCAAAACATTTTGACAGCAGAAAAAATTGACTTGTGGGATATGCAATATTATGCAAATCATATGCAATTTATTGTTAAAATAGCAAGCACTGGTGTCTGTCACCAGTATCACCACTGATTGTGACCTGAAGATCTCAACTTCATGGGGCTGAGTAACTGCTGCAACTTCTGAAGGTATAATATGAACAATGCATTCTTATAAACAAATATCTCAATTTATTTCTGCAAATGTAATAGTATATGTATACAATGATACATCGTGAATTATGCTTATATTTATACGTGAAAAATTCTCATAATATGTATAATATTATAATAATATAATATTATAATTATGCATTGTTGGAGTTATGACATGTTTGAGGAACTTGAAAGAGTTGTGCATATTTTGAAACTATCACTCAAAGGTCCTAATTTGTGCGCATATTTTCATGTTATTAAATGAACAATTAATTTCTGTGCAAGCAATAGTGGTGCATTAAAATTTTATTATATTTCAAAATTTTGAGTTTATGATTATTCATCATAGTTTAGATACATATGAAAGTGCTTTATTATTAATTACATTGTTTTGTTTCAGCTTGGGCACTGATGTTCCAGCTGCTAGCTGTGATCTCCAAAGGTAGAATTGAGTCTTGGTGAATAATCAAGTACAAGATAGGAGGTGAGTGTTGTGTGAGTGTTGCTTCATATTTTAAATATGTATAAAAGTGCTTTATAAATAATTACATTGTTTTGTTCCAGGCGCTAAATATTAATCCCCAATGCTAGAATGGATTTCTTGGTGCATTATTGAGTACAAGAAAAGAGGTGAGTGTTGTATCATATTGCATCATCCTTTAGATAAGTATGAAAGTGCTTAATATTAATATTATTAATTATATTGTATTGTTCCAGGTGCAAAATGTGATCATCAATGGTAGAATGGATGTATGTATGTAGTATAAGAATGGAGTGATGTATCATATTGCATCATAATTTAGATAAGCTGCACAAAGCTGGAATGCATGTAAGTACCTTCAAAATAGAGATTACATATTTTCCTTGTTTTACACAAATGTTGCAAGAAATTCAACAATTCATATCTATTTATTTAATATGTGAACAAAAAACACATTATTTTAATTGTTACAGATTCTGCAACAATTTTTGGAGCCTGCATCATATGTTAAAGCAACTTCCTGCAACATTGGTAATTCTGAATTGGTTTTCAGGTAATGTATGTAATAGCTGGTGCTTAAGGTATTCTATAAACAGCTCAGTTCTGTATATATAATATGTGAACAAATATGTCATTGTTTTTATTGTTGCAGGTTCTGCTTGTTTAGTTGGAGGATTTATCACCTGTTTGACATGTTGTCATGTTGATTGTAACTGCTATGAGTGCTTAAGGTATTATTATGAACAATTCATTTCTCTATATTAACAAATATCTCATTATATTCTATATGTTTTGCAGGGTTCTCTGTCACATGTTGGAAGAACATCAAGCATCATAGAACATCTTCTTGCAGTTAGTACCAATGGATGTATCAGCTGTATGTTCCTAAGGTATATAAACAATTCATTTCTAAACATTCAAAATGTCACAAATTGCCTCATCATTTTTAGTATTCAGGAGCTATAAGTAATGCTGGGGTCTCAATCATAGGCTCACATGCTCTATGATTGACTTAGAATAGTAATCACCATCTGCTGCTATTGCTGGAATCATCAACCACATCGTGGACATCATTTGATTTGAAGCACCCTCAAATTGTAAGTAGGGTTTTGATTTCTACAATTAATAAGGTGTTTTGGTTGACAATTTGCTGTTTGCTAACGGGTATAAATTTAATGTTAATGGTGATAGTTCCACGAATCTTTTGTTTAATGTTATTAGCATAATGAGGGTTACAAACAGTTAAATATTGTCTATTGAAGAACACTAACCATGAAAAATGCCTCTCCGCCAATTTAAACAAATCAAATTAAATATCTATTTCATGTTTTTTCCAAATTATAGTTAATTAATTGTTAATTTTTGACAAAATTTGTTAATTTATGTTTTTAAGGCTACTAGAAGCATCTCGTGGTCAGTAGGTAAAGTTCGTATTTGCAACTATCTAACTTGTTATATAGGCAACCAAGTAGACATATATAGCCTATTATGCTACTGGAGACCTCTCGCGGCAAGTAGCCAAAGTAGCACTGGTAAGTTTTTATTTTAACTGCTACATAGGCAACCAACCAAACTTTAGTTTTCTTTTTTGCCGTTTATTTGCCAGTAGGCGCCACTACTTGCTGTACTGTTTTTGTGGGTTATCTATTTCATTCAGCAGTAAAATATTTCAACTTTATCTTTCCTCCTGGTTTACATTAAACAAATTCCTTAGTTAAAATTTGATATTGTATAAGCTACTCATTATGTTTATTGTTGCAGAGTCTGCAGTCTTCAGTACATGTTGCAGAAATTTCAATTGGGTATTAGATATTTTTAAATGATCTTGACTAGAATGATGTAAGTGTTTGCTGATTTTTGTAATGATAAACAAGGACAAGCTAGTATCTCACGACAATTGGTGTCTTCACAATAAATTGGCGGAACTGTGATTGCCAATTGGTCTATTAAAAGCATAAGCAAATGGATTATATATGTTCCTGTAGTAGAACGAAATGGTACTGTATTGGCACAGGAATACATCCAATGTGTGAACACATTTCTCATTGTATTTATTCCTGCAGAATCTGTGAGTATGGTCAGAGTCGCCATTACATGAAGGATGAATTTTAGGCAGTGTAGTACATTTTGCCACAATCTGCGACTATGGTCCGAGTCGCCATTACACGATGGAGGAGTTTTAGACAGCATTGGACATTTTGCCACAACTAACTTGTTGTAACTACTACTATTTATTAATGTACATTCAATGTGTGAACACATATCTCATTGTATTTATTTTTGCAGAATCTACGAGTATGGTCGGAGTCGCCATTACATGAAGGAGGAATTTTAGGCAGCGTTGGACATTTCGCTGCAACTATTGAGGTATTTGGTAAATAATTTATTCTTGTATATTCAATATGTGAACACATGTGTTATTATTTTTAATTTTGCAGTTTCTGCGAGTACGGCTGGTGTCGCCGTTACATGATGGAGATACTTTGGGCAGCGTTGGACATTTCGCTGCAACTATTAAGGTATTTGGTAAAAAAATTATTTTTCTGTATTCAATATGTGAACACATGTGATATTATTTTTAATTTTGCAGTTTCTGCGAGTATGGCTGGTGTCGCCATTAAATGATGGAGGTACTTTGGCAGCGTTGGACATTTTGCTGCAACTATTAAGGTATTGTAAATTATTTATTTTTGTATATTCAATGTGTATATTCAATATTTTTAATTTTGTAGTTTCTGCGAGTACGGCTGGTTTCGCCATTACATGATGGAGGTACTTTGGGCAGCGTTGGACATTTCGCTGCAACTATTAAGGTATTTGGTAAATAATTTATTCTTGTATATTCAATATGTGAAC